>JAENHH010000137.1:0-21757 GCA_023509865.1 Trypoxylus dichotomus | reverse complement strand
GCAAAACTCAACTTTTAAAGGAGCTCCGAATGGGGTCGAGTGACATATCAAAAGACGCGTATTTTCGCGTGCAGATTACGATAAAAAAGTTTGCCTTTCTATCTCTAACCGTTAAGGAGGAAATCGCGTTTAAAGTTTCGAAATTTCCAAAAATGCTTAACTCCGAAACTTTGAAGCGCCGTAGCTCCTAAACGGTTATAGATAGGGGATCCCGGTTTGCGCCGTTCGAAAGTACGCGTCGAGATCTTCGAATGAGCACCGAACAGTCGCGCTGCGACCACGCATAACCGAGATACGAAGATTCGGTCGAGAAATTTCGGTAAAATATAAAAGTCCGAAAATTACCGTTTTTATCATCCTATCCGGTAGATTTTTGCGCGCCGAACAAGAATTTTTTTAGCACGCTTCGATATCTCTAACCGTTTAAGAGATACGGGCGTTTGAAGTTTCGGGGCTTCGAAAAACGCGAAAATCGACCCCGGAAAACGACATCTTTCGACGTTTTCGTGTCGCGCGTTAACGACGCTGTTCGGACGGACGAATTAGACGGTTTGATAGAAAAATGTCCGCGGAATCGATTGCGACCGCTATGGACGTCCTATTCTAACTGTTTAGCGGCTACGGCCCGTCAAAGTTGAAAGAGAGAGAAAAAATCCCAACTTTGAAGCGCTGTAGCGTCGGAACGCGTTGACCTAGGGCGTCCTTCTTTCGCCTGTTTAGAACCCTCGTAGGGTCTCCTTACGACGCGCCGATAAGCGAACGTCTAACTCTTCCCTGTTAACGCGCAGCAGAAACGTCGCATTTTTTTCTGACCAAAACGATGAAATTTTTTTCGACCCGAAAAATCGAGGGTCGGAATTTCGGGTTTTGACCCTACCGGAACGTGGCCATATATGGGTGTATTACGCCTGAGAAATTTCAGCCCCTAGCCCTAACTGTTTGGGAGATATGGACGTTTGAAAGTTGAGGGGTGCAAACTCAACTTCTTAAAGGAGCTCCGAATGGGGTCGAGGACATATCAAAAGACGCGTATTTTCGCGTAGATTACGATAAAAAAGTTTGCCTTCTATCTCTAACCGTTAAGGAGAAAATCGCGTTTAAAGTTGCGAAATTTCCAAAAATGCTTAACTCCGAAACTTTGAAGCGCCGTAGCTCCTAAACGGTTATAGATAGGGGATCCTGTTTGCGCCGTTCGAAAGTACGCGTCGAGATCTTTCGAATGAGCACCGAACGGTCGCGCTGCGACCACGCATAACCGAGATACGGAGATTCGGTCAAGAAATTTCGGTAAAATATAAAAGTCCGAAAATTACCGTTTTTATCATCCTATCCGGTAGAGTGTTACGCGCCGAACAAGAATTTTTTAGCACGCTTCGATATCTCTAACCGTTTAAGAGATACGGGCGTTTGAAGTTTCGGGGCTTCGAAAAACGCGAAAAATCGACCCCGAAAACGACATCTTTCGACGTTTTCTCGTGTCGCGCGTTAACGACGCCGTTCGGACGGACGAATTAGACGGTTTCCGATAGAAAAATGTCCGCGGAATCGATTGCGACCGCTACGGACGTCCTATCTCTAACTGTTTAGCGGCTACGGCCCGTCAAAGTTGGAAAGAGAGAGAAAAAATCCCAACTTTGAAGCGCTGTAGCGTCGGAACGCGTTGACCTAGGGCGTCCTTCTTTCGCCTGTTTAGAACCCTCGTAGGGTCCTTACGACGCGCCGATAAGCGAACGTCTAACTCTTCCCGTTAACGCGCAGCAGAAACGTCGCATTTTTTCTGACCAAAACGATGAAATTTTTTTTCGACCCGAAAAATCGAGGGTCGGAATTTCGGGGTTTTGACCCTACCGGAACGTGGCCATATATGGGTGTATTACGCCTGAGAAATTTCAGCCCCTAGCCCTAACCGTTTGGGAGATATGGACGTTTGAAAGTTGAGAGTGCAAACTCAACTTCTAAAGGAGCTCCGAATGGGGTCGAGTGACATATCAAAAGACGCGTATTTTCGCGTAGATTACGATAAAAAAGTTTGCCTCTCTATCTCTAACCGTTAAGGAGAAAATCGCGTTTAAAGTTGCGAAATTTCCAAAAATGCTTAACTCCGAAACTTTGAAGCGCCGTAGCTCCTAAACGGTTATAGATAGGGGATCCCGGTTTGCGCCGTTCGAAAGTACGCGTCGAGATCTTTCGAATGAGCACCGAACGGTCGCGCTGCGACCACGCATAACCGAGATACGGAGATTCGGTCGAGAAATTTCGGTAAAATATAAAAGTCCGAAAATTACCGTTTTTATCATCCTATCCGGTAGATTTTTGTGCGCCGAACAAGAATTTTTTAGCACGCTTCGATATCTCTAACCGTTTAAGAGATACGGGCGTTTGAAGTTTCGGGGCTTCGAAAAACGCGAAAAATCGACCCCGAAAACGACATCTTTCGACGTTTTCTCGTGTCGCGCGTTAACGACGCCGTTCGGACGGACGAATTAGACGGTTTCCGATAGAAAATGTCCGCGGAATCGATTGCGACCGCTACGGACGTCCTATCTCTAACCGTTTAGCGGCTACGGCCCGTCAAAGTTGAAAGAGAGAGAAAAAAAATCCCAACTTTGAAGCGCTGTAGCGTCGGAACGCGTTGACCTAGGGCGTCCTTCTTTCGCCTGTTTAGAACCCTGGTAGGGGTCCTTACGACGCGCCGATAAGCGAACGTCTAACTCTTCCCGTCAACGCGCAGCAGAAACGTCGCATTTTTTCTGACCAAAACGATGAAATTTTTCGACCCGGAAAAATCGAGGGTCGGAATTTCGGGGTTTTGACTCTACCGGAACGTGGCCATATATGGGTGTATTACGCCTGAGAAATTTCAGCCCCTAGCCCTAACCGTTTGGGAGATATGGACGTTTGAAAGTTGAGGGGTGCAAAACTCAACTTCTTAAAGGAGCTCCGAATGGGATCGAGTGACATATCAAAAGACGCGTATTTTCGCGTAGATTACGATAAAAAAGTTTGCTCTCTATCTCTAACCGTTAAGGAGAAAATCGCGTTTAAAGTTGCGAAATTTCCAAAAATGCTTAACTCCGAAACTTTGAAGCGCCGTAGCTCCTAAACCGTTATAGATAGGGGATCCCGGTTTGCGCCGTTCGAAAGTACGCGTCGAGATCTTTCGAATGAGCACCGAACGGTCGCGCTGCGACCACGCATAACCGAGATACGGAGATTCGGTCGAGAAATTTCGGTAAAATATAAAAGTCCGAAAATTACCGTTTTTATCATCCTATCCGGTAGATTTTTGCGCGCCGAACAAGAATTTTTTTAGCACGCTTCGATATCTCTAACCGTTTAAGAGATACGGGCGTTTGAAGTTTCGGGGCTTCGAAAACACGCGAAAAAATCGACCCCGAAAACGACATCTTTCGACGTTTTCTCGTGTCGCGCGTTAACGACGCCGTTCGGACGGACGAATTAGACGGTTTCCGATAGAAAAATGTCCGCGGAATCGATTGCGACCGCTACGGACGTCCTATCTCTAACCGTTTAGCGGCTACGGCCCGTCAAAGTTGCGAAAGAGAGAGAAAAAATCCCAACTTTGAAGCGCTGTAGCGTCGGAACGCGTTGACCTAGGGCGTCCTTCTTTCGCCTGTTTAGAACCCTCGTAGGGGTCCTTACGACGCGCCGATAAGCGAACGTCTAACTCTTCCTGTCAACGCGCAGCAGAAACGTCGCATTTTTTCTGACCAAAACGATGAAATTTTTTCGACCCGAAAATCGAGGGTCGGAATTTCGGGGTTTTGACCCTACCGGAACGTGGCCATATATGGGTGTATTACGCCTGAGAAATTTCAGCCCCTAGCCCTAACTGTTTGGGAGATATGGACGTTTGAAAGTTGAGGGGTGCAAAACTCAACTTCTTAAAGGAGCTCCGAATGGGGTCGAGTGACATATCAAAAGACGCGTATTTTCGCGTAGATTACGATAAAAAAGTTTGCCTCTTCTATCTCTAACCGTTAAGGAGAAAATCGCGTTTAAAGTTGCGAAATTTCCAAAAATGCTTAACTCCGAAACTTTGTAGCGCCGTAGCTCCTAAACGGTTATAGATAGGGGATCCTGGTTTGCGCCGTTCGAAAGTACGCGTCGAGATCTTTCTGAATGAGCACCGAAATCTGTCGCGCTGCGACCACGCATAACCGAGATACGGAGATTCGGTTGAGAAATTTCGGTAAAATATAAAAGTCCGAAAATTACCGTTTTTATCATCCTATCCGGTAGATTTTTTGCGCGGCGAACAAGAATTTTTTTAGCACGCTTCGATATCTCTAACCGTTTAAGAAATACGGGCGTTTGAAGTTTCGGGGCTTCGAAAAAACGCGAAAAATCGACCCCGAAAACGACATCTTTCGACGTTTTCTCGTGTCGCGCGTTAACGACGCCGTTCGGACGGACGAATTAGACGGTTTCCGATAGAAAATGTCCGCGGAATCGATTGCGACCGCTACGGACGTCCTATCTCTAACTGTTTAGCGGCTACGGCCCGTCAAAGTTGGAAAGAGAGAGAAAAAATCCCAACTTTGAAGCGCTGTAGCGTCGGAACGCGTTGACCTAGGGCGTCCTTCTTTCGCCTGTTTAGAACCCTCGTAGGGTCCTTACGACGCGCCGATAAGCGAACGTCTAACTCTTCCCGTTAACGCGCAGCAGAAACGTCGCATTTTTTCTGACCAAAACGATGAAATTTTTTCGACCCGAAAAATCGAGGGTCGGAATTTCGGGGTTTTGACCCTACCGGAACGTGGCCATATATGGGTGTATTACGCCTGAGAAATTTCAGCCCCTAGCTCCTAACCGTTTGGGAGATATGGACGTTTGAAAGTTGAGGTGCAAACTCAACTTCTTAAAGGAGCTCCGAATGGGATCGAGTGACATATCAAAAGACGCGTATTTTCGCGTAGATTACGATAAAAAAAAGTTTGCCTCTCTATCTCTAACCGTTAAGGAGAAAATCGCGTTTAAAGTTGCGAAATTTCCAAAAATGCTTAACTCCGAAACTTTGAAGCGCCGTAGCTCCTAAACGGTTATAGATAGGGGATCCCGGTTTGCGCCGTTCGAAAGTACGCGTCGAGATCTTTCGAATGAGCACCGAACGGTCGCGCTGCGACCACGCATAACCGAGATACGGAGATTCGGTCGAGAAATTTCGGTAAAATATAAAAGTCCGAAAATTACCGTTTTTATCATCCTATCCGGTAGATTTTTGTGCGCCGAACAAGAATTTTTTTAGCACGCTTCGATATCTCTAACCGTTTAAGAGATACGGGCGTTTGAAGTTTCGGGGCTTCGAAAAAACGCGAAAAAATCGACCCTGAAAACGACATCTTTCGACGTTTTCTCGTGTCGCGCGTTAACGACGCCGTTCGGACGGACGAATTAGACGGTTTCCGATAGAAAAATGTCCGCGGAATCGATTGCGACCGCTACGGACGTCCTATCTCTAACCGTTTAGCGGCTACGGCCCGTCAAAGTTGAAAGAGAGAGAAAAAATCCCAACTTTGAAGCGCTGTAGCGTCGGAACGCGTTGACCTAGGGCGTCCTTCTTTCGCCTGTTTAGAACCCTCGTAGGGGTCCTTACGACGCGCCGATAAGCGAACGTCTAACTCTTCCCGTTAACGCGCAGCAGAAACGTCGCATTTTTTTCTGACCAAAACGATGAAATTTTTTCGACCCGAAAAATCGAGGGTCGGAATTTCGGGGTTTTGACCCTACCGGAACGTGGCCATATATGGGTGTATTACGCCTGAGAAATTTCAGCCCCTAGCCCTAACCGTTTGGGAGATATGGACGTTTGAAAGTTGAGGGGTGCAAAACTCAACTTCTAAAGGAGCTCCGAATGGGGTCGAGTGACATATCAAAAGACGCGTATTTTCGCGTAGATTACGATAAAAAAGTTTGCCTCTCTATCTCTAACCGTTAAGGAGAAAATCGCGTTTAAAGTTGCGAAATTTCCAAAATGCTTAACTCCGAAACTTTGAAGCGCCGTAGCTCCTAAACGGTTATAGATAGGGGATCCCGGTTTGCGCCGTTCGGAAAGTACGCGTCGAGATCTTTCGAATGAGCACTGAACGGTCGCGCTGCGACCACGCATAACCGAGATACGGAGATTCGGTCGAGAAATTTCGGTAAAATATAAAAGTCCGAAAATTACCGTTTTTATCATCCTATCCGGTAGATTTTTGCGCGCCGAACAAGAATTTTTTTAGCACGCTTCGATATCTCTAACCGTTTAAGAGATACGGGCGTTTGAAGTTTCGGGGCTTCGAAAAACGCGAAAAATCGACCCCGAAAACGACATCTTTCGACGTTTTCTCGTGTCGCGCGTTAACGACGCCGTTCGGACGGACGAATTAGACGGTTTCCGATAGAAAAATGTCCGCGGAATCGATTGCGACCGCTACGGACGTCCTATCTCTAACCGTTTAGCGGCTACGGCCCGTCAAAGTTGAAAGAGAGAAAAAATCCCAACTTTGAAGCGCTGTAGCGTCGGAACGCGTTGACCTAGGGCGTCCTTCTTTCGCCTGTTTAGAACCCTCGTAGGGTCCTTACGACGCGCCGATAAGCGAACGTCTAACTCTTCTTCCCGTTAACGCGCAGCAGAAACGTCGCATTTTTTCTGACCAAAACGATGAAATTTTTTTCGACCCGAAAAATCGAGGGTCGGAATTTCGGGGTTTTGACCCTACCGGAACGTGGCCATATATGGGTGTATTACGCCTGAGAAATTTCAGCCCCTAGCCCTAACCGTTTGGGAGATATGGACGTTTGAAAGTTGAGGGGTGCAAAACTCAACTTCTTAAAGGAGCTCCGAATGGGGTCGAGTCACATATCAAAAGACGCGTATTTTCGCGTAGATTACGATAAAAAAGTTTGCTCTCTTCTATCTCTAACCGTTAAGGAGAAAATCGCGTTTAAAGTTGCGAAATTTCCAAAAATGCTTAACTCCGAAACTTTGAAGCGCCGTAGCTCCTAAACGGTTATAGATAGGGGATCCTGGTTTGCGCCGTTCGAAAGTACGCGTCGAGATCTTTCGAATGAGCACCGAACTGTCGCGCTGCGACCACGCATAACCGAGATACGGAGATTCGGTCGAGAAATTTCGGTAAAATATAAAAGTCCGAAAATTACCGTTTTTATCATCCTATCCGGTAGATTTTTGCGCGCCGAACAAGAATTTTTTAGCACGCTTCGATATCTCTAACCGTTTAAGAGATACGGGCGTTTGAAGTTTCGGGGCTTCGAAAAACGCGAAAAATCGACCCCGAAAACGACATCTTTCGACGTTTTCTCGTGTCGCGCGTTAACGACGCCGTTCGGACGGGACGAATTAGACGGTTTCCGATAGAAAAATGTCCGCGGAATCGATTGCGACCGCTACGGACGTCCTATTCTAACCGTTTAGCGGCTACGGCCCGTCAAAGCTGGAAAGAGAGAGAAAAAATCCCAACTTTGAAGCGCTGTAGCGTCGGAACGCGTTGACCTAGGGCGTCCTTCTTTCGCCTGTTTAGAACCCTCGTAGGGTCCTTACGACGCGCCGATAAGCGAACGTCTAACTCTTCCCGTTAACGCGCAGCAGAAACGTCGCATTTTTTCTGACCAAAACGATGAAATTTTTTCGACCCGAAAAATCGAGGGTCGGAATTTCGGGGTTTTGACCCTTACCGGAACGTGGCCATATATGGGTGTATTACGCCTGAGAAATTTCAGCCCCTAGCCCTAACCGTTTGGGAGATATGGACGTTTGAAAGTTGAGGGGTGCAAAACTCAACTTCTTAAAGGAGCTCCGAATGGGGTCGAGTGACATATCAAAAGACGCGTATTTTCGCGTAGATTACGATAAAAAAGTTTGCCTCTTCTATCTCTAACCGTTAAGGAGAAAATCGCGTTTAAAGTTGCGAAATTTCCAAAAACGCTTAACTCCGAAACTTTGAAGCGCCGTAGCTCCTAAACGGTTATAGATAGGGGATCCCGGTTTGCGCCGTTCGAAAGTACGCGTCGAGATCTTTCGAATGAGCACTGAAATCTGTCGCGCTGCGACCACGCATAACCGAGATACGGAGATTCGGTCGAGAAATTTCGGTAAAATATAAAAGTCCGAAAATTACCGTTTTTATCATCCTATCCGGTAGATTTTTGCGCGCCGAACAAGAATTTTTTAGCACGCTTCGATATCTCTAACCGTTTAAGAGATACGGGCGTTTGAAGTTTCGGGCTTCGAAAAACGCGAAAAAATCGACCCCGAAAACGACATCTTTCGACGTTTTCTCGTGTCGCGCGTTAACGACGCCGTTCGGACGGACGAATTAGACGGTTTCCGATAGAAAAACGTCCGCGGAATCGATTGCGACCGCTACGGACGTCCTATCTCTAACCGTTTAGCGGCTACGGCCCGTCAAAGTTGACAGAGAGAAAAAAATCCCAACTTTGAAGCGCTGTAGCGTCGGAACGCGTTGACCTAGGGCGTCCTTCTTTCGCCTGTTTAGAACCCTCGTAGGGTCCTCATGACGCGCCGATAAGCGAACGTCTAACTCTTCCCGTTAACGCGCAGCAGAAACGTCGCATTTTTTCTGACCAAAACGATGAAATTTTTTCGACCCGAAAAATCGAGGGTCGGAATTTCGGGGTTTTGACCCTACCGGAACGTGGCCATATATGGGTGTATTACGCCTGAGAAATTTCAGCCCCTAGCCCTAACCGTTTGGGAGATATGGACGTTTGAAAGTTGAGGGGTGCAAAACTCAACTTCTTAAAGGAGCTCCGAATGGGGTCGAGTCACATATCAAAAGACGCGTATTTTCGCGTAGATTACGATAAAAAAGTTTGCCTCTCTATCTCTAACCGTTAAGGAGAAAATCGCGTTTAAAGTTGCGAAATTTCCAAAAATGCTTAACTCCGAAACTTTGAAGCGCCGTAGCTCCTAAACGGTTATAGATAGGGGATCCCGGTTTGCGCCGTTCGAAAGTACGCGTCGAGATCTTTCGAATGAGCACTGAACTGTCGCGCTGCGACCACGCATAACCGAGATACGGAGATTCGGTCGAGAAATTTCGGTAAAATATAAAAGTCCGAAAATTACCGTTTTTATCATCCTATCCGGTAGATTTTGCGCGCCGAACAAGAATTTTTTTAGCACGCTTCGATATCTCTAACCGTTTAAGAGATACGGGCGTTTGAAGTTTCGGGGCTTCGAAAAACGCAAAAATCGACCCCGAAAACGACATCTTTCGACGTTTTCTCGTGTCGCGCGTTAACGACGCCGTTCGGACGGACGAATTAGACGGTTTCCGATAGAAAAATGTCCGCGGAATCGATTGCGACCGCTACGGACGTCCTATCTCTAACCGTTTAGCGGCTACGGCCCGTCAAAGTTGAAAGAGAGAGAAAAAAAATCCCAACTTTGAAGCGCTGTAGCGTCGGAACGCGTTGACCTAGGGCGTCCTTCTTTCGCCTGTTTAGAACCCTCGTAGGGGTCCTTACGACGCGCCGATAAGCGAACGTCTAACTCTTCCCGTTAACGCGCAGCAGAAACGTCGCAATTTTTTCTGACCAAAACGATGAAATTTTTTCGACCCGAAAAATCGAGGGTCGGAATTTCGGGGTTTTGACCCTACCGGAACGTGGCCATATACGGGTGTATTACGCCTGAGAAATTTCAGCCCCTAGCTCCTAACCGTTTGGGAGATATGGACGTTTGAAAGTTGAGGGGTGCAAAACTCAACTTCTTAAAGGAGCTCCGAATGGGGTCGAGTGACATATCAAAGACGCGTATTTTCGCGTAGATTACGATAAAAAAGTTTGCCTTCTATCTCTAACCGTTAAGGAGAAAATCGCGTTTAAAGTTGCGAAATTTCCAAAAATGCTTAACTCCGAAACTTTGTAGCGCCGTAGCTCCTAAACGGTTATAGATAGGGGATCCCGGTTTGCGCCGTTCGAAAGTACGCGTCGAGATCTTTCGAATGAGCACCGAACGTCGCGCTGCGACCACGCATAACCGAGATACGGAGATTCGGTCGAGAAATTTCGGTAAAATATAAAAGTCCGAAAATTACCGTTTTTATCATCCTATCCGGTAGATTTTTGCGCGCCGAACAAGAATTTTTTTAGCACGCTTCGATATCTCTAACCGTTTAAGAGATACGGGCGTTTGAAGTTTCGGGGCTTCGAAAAGACGCGAAAAAATCGACCCCGAAAACGACATCTTTCGACGTTTTCTCGTGTCGCGCGTTAACGACGCCGTTCGGACGGACGAATTAGACGGTTTCCGATAGAAAAATGTCCGCGGAATCGATTGCGACCGCTACGGACGTCCTATCTCTAACCGTTTAGCGGCTACGGCCCGTCAAAGTTGAAAGAGAGAAAAAATCCCAACTTTGAAGCGCTGTAGCGTCGGAACGCGTTGACCTAGGGCGTCCTTCTTTCGCCTGTTTAGAACCCTCGTAGGGGTCCTTACGACGCGCCGATAAGCGAACGTCTAACTCTTCCCGTTAACGCGCAGCAGAAACGTCGCATTTTTTTCTGACCAAAACGATGAAATTTTTTCGACCCGAAAAATCGAGGGTCGGAATTTCGGGGTTTTGACCCTACCGGAACGTGGCCACATATGGGTGTATTACGCCTGAGAAATTTCAGCCCCTAGCTCCTAACCGTTTGGGAGATATGGACGTTTGAAAGTTGAGGTGCAAAACTCAACTTCTTAAAGGAGCTCTGAATGGGGTCGAGTTAAATATAAAAAGACGCTTATTTTCGCGTAGATTACGATAAAAAAAAGTTTACCTCTCTATCTCTAACCGTTAAGGAGAAAATCGCGTTTAAAGTTGCGAAATTTCCAAAAATGCTTAACTCCGAAACTTTGAAGCGCCGTAGCTCCTAAACGGTTATAGATAGGGGATCCCGGTTTGCGCCGTTCGAAAGTACGCGTCGAGATCTTTCGAATGAGCACCGAAACTGTCGCGCTTCGACCACGCATAACCGAGATACGGAGATTCGGTCGAGAAATTTCGGTAAAATATAAAAGTCCGAAAATTACCGTTTTTATCATCCTATCCGGTAGATTTTTGCGCGCCGAACAAGAATTTTTTTAGCACGCTTCGATATCTCTAACCGTTTAAGAGATACGGGCGTTTGAAGTTTCGGCGCTTCGAAAAAACGCGAAAAAATCGACCCCGAAAACGACATCTTTCGACGTTTTCTCGTGTCGCGCGTTAACGACGCCGTTCGGACGGACGAATTAGACGGTTTCCGATAGAAAAATGTCCGCGGAATCGATTGCGACCGCTACGGACGTCCTATCTCTAACCGTTTAGCGGCTACGGCCCGTCAAAGTTGAAAGAGAGAGAAAAAAATCCCAACTTTGAAGCGCTGTAGCGTCGGAACGCGTTGACCTAGGGCGTCCTTCTTTCGCCTGTTTAGAACCCTCGTAGGGGTCCTTACGACGCGCCGATAAGCGAACGTCTAACTCTTCCCGTTAACGCGCAGCAGAAACGTCGCATTTTTTCTGACCAAAACGATGAAATTTTTTCGACCCGAAAAATCGAGGGTCGGAATTTCGGGGTTTTGACCCTACCGGAACGTGGCCATATATGGGTGTATTACGCCTGAGAAATTTCAGCCCCTAGCCCTAACCGTTTGGGAGATATGGACGTTTGAAAGTTGAGGGGTGCAAAACTCAACTTCTTAAAGGAGCTCCGAATGGGGTCGAGTGACATATCAAAAGACGCGTATTTTCGCGTAGATTACGATAAAAAAGTTTGCCTCTCTATCTCTAACCGTTAAGGAGAAAATCGCGTTTAAAGTTGCGAAATTTCCAAAAATGCTTAACTCCGAAACTTTGAAGCGCCGTAGCTCCTAAACGGTTATAGATAGGGGATCCCGGTTTGCGCCGTTCGGAAAGTACGCGTCGAGATCTTTCGAATGAGCACCGAACTGTCGCGCTGCGACCACGCATAACCGAGATACGGAGATTCGGTCGAGAAATTTCGGTAAAATATAAAAGTCCGAAAATTACCGTTTTTATCATCCTATCCGGTAGATTTTTGCGCGCCGAACAAGAATTTTTTAGCACGCTTCGATATCTCTAACCGTTTAAGAGATACGGGCGTTTGAAGTTTCGGGGCTTCGAAAAACGCGAAAAATTCGACCCCGAAAACGACATCTTTCGACGTTTTCTCGTGTCGCGCGTTAACGACGCCGTTCGGACGGACGAATTAGACGGTTTCCGATAGAAAAAGTCCGCGGAATCGATTGCGACCGCTACGGACGTCCTATCTCTAACCGTTTAGCGGCTACGGCCCGTCAAAGTTGAAAGAGAGAGAAAAAAAATCCCAACTTTGAAGCGCTGTAGCGTCGGAACGCGTTGACCTAGGGCGTCCTTCTTTCGCCTGTTTAGAACCCTCGTAGGGGTCCTTACGACGCGCCGATAAGCGAACGTCTAACTCTTCCCGTTAACGCGCAGCAGAAACGTCGCATTTTTTTCTGACCAAAACGATGAAATTTTTTCGACCCGAAAAATCGAGGGTCGGAATTTCGGGGTTTTGACCCTACCGGAACGTGGCCATATATGGGTGTATTACGCCTGAGAAATTTCAGCCCCCTAGCCCTAACCGTTTGGGAGATATGGACGTTTGAAAGTTGAGGGGGTGCAAAACTCAACTTCTTAAAGGAGCTCCGAATGGGGTCGAGTGACATATCAAAAGACGCGTATTTTCGCGTAGATTACGATAAAAAAAAAGTTTGCCTCTCTATCTCTAACCGTTAAGGAGAAAATCGCGTTTAAAGTTGCGAAATTTCCAAAAATGCTTAACTCCGAAACTTTGTAGCGCCGTAGCTCCTAAACGGTTATAGATAGGGGATCCCGGTTTGCGCCGTTCGAAAGTACGCGTCGAGATCTTTCGAATGAGCACCGAACGGTCGCGCTGCGACCACGCATAACCGAGATACGGAGATTCGGTCGAGAAATTTCGGTAAAATATAAAAGTCCGAAAATTACCGTTTTTATCATCCTATCCGGTAGATTTTTGCGCGCCGAACAAGAATTTTTTTAGCACGCTTCGATATCTCTAACCGTTTAAGAGATACGGGCGTTTGACGTTTCGGGGCTTCGAAAAAACGCGAAAAATCGACCCCGGAAAACGACATCTTTCGACGTTTTCTCGTGTCGCGCGTTAACGACGCCGTTCGGAGGACGAATTAGACGGTTTCCGATAGAAAAATGTCCGCGGAATCGATTGCGACCGCTACGGACGTCCTATCTCTAACCGTTTAGCGGCTACGGCCCGTCAAAGTTGAAAGAGAGAGAAAAAATCCCAACTTTGAAGCGCTGTAGCGTCGGAACGCGTTGACCTAGGGCGTCCTTCTTTCGCCTGTTTAGAACCCTCGTAGGGTCCTTACGACGCGCCGATAAGCGAACGTCTAACTCTTCCCGTTAACGCGCAGCAGAAACGTCGCATTTTTTCTGACCAAAACGATGAAATTTTTTCGACCCGAAAAATCGAGGGTCGGAATTTCGGGTTTTGACCCTACCGGAACGTGGCCATATATGGGTGTATTACGCCTGAGAAATTTCAGCCCCTAGCCCTAACCGTTTGGGAGATATGGACGTTTGAAAGTTGAGGGGTGCAAAACTCAACTTCTTAAAGGAGCTCCGAATGGGGTCGAGTGACATATCAAAAGACGCGTATTTTCGCGTAGATTACGATAAAAAAGTTTGCCTCTCTATCTCTAACCGTTAAGGAGAAAATCGCGTTTAAAGTTGCGAAATTTCCAAAAATGCTTAACTCCGAAACTTTGAAGCGCCGTAGCTCCTAAACGGTTATAGATAGGGGATCCTGGTTTGCGCCGTTCGAAAGTACGCGTCGAGATCTTTCGAATGAGCACCGAACAGTCGCGCTGCGACCACGCATAACCGAGATACGGAGATTCGGTCGAGAAATTTCGGTAAAATATAAAAGTCCGAAAATTACCGTTTTTATCATCCTATCCGGTAGATTTTTGCGCGCCGAACAAGAATTTTTTAGCACGCTTCGATATCTCTAACCGTTTAAGAGATACGGGCGTTTGAAGTTTCGGGGCTTCGAAAAACGCGAAAAATCGACCCCGAAAACGACATCTTTCGACGTTTTCTCGTGTCGCGCGTTAACGACGCCGTTCGGACGGACGAATTAGACGGTTTCCGATAGAAAAATGTCCGCGGAATCGATTGCGACCGCTACGGACGTCCTATCTCTAACCGTTTAGCGGCTACGGCCCGTCAAAGTTGAAAGAGAGAGAAAAAATCCCAACTTTGAAGCGCTGTAGCGTCGGAACGCGTTGACCTAGGGCGTCCTTCTTTCGCCTGTTTAGAACCCTCGTAGGGTCCTTACGACGCGCCGATAAGCGAACGTCTAACTCTTCCCGTTAACGCGCAGCAGAAACGTCGCATTTTTTCTGACCAAAACGATGAAATTTTTTCGACCCGAAAAATCGAGGGTCGGAATTTCGGGTTTTGACCCTACCGGAACGTGGCCATATATGGGTGTATTACGCCTGAGAAATTTCAGCCCCTAGCCCTAACCGTTTGGGAGATATGGACGTTTGAAAGTTGAGGTGCAAAACTCAACTTCTTAAAGGAGCTCCGAATGGGGTCGAGTGACATATCAAAAGACGCGTATTTTCGCGTAGATTACGATAAAAAAGTTTGCCTCTCTATCTCTAACCGTTAAGGAGAAAATCGCGTTTAAAGTTGCGAAATTTCCAAAAATGCTTAACTCCGAAACTTTGAAGCGCCGTAGCTCCTAAACGGTTATAGATAGGGATCCTGGTTTGCGCCGTTCGAAAGTACGCGTCGAGATCTTTCGAATGAGCACCGAACGGTCGCGCTGCGACCACGCATAACCGAGATACGGAGATTCGGTCGAGAAATTTCGGTAAAATATAAAAGTCCGAAAATTACCGTTTTTATCATCCTATCCGGTAGATTTTTGCGCGCCGAACAAGAATTTTTAGCACGCTTCGATATCTCTAACCGTTTAAGAGATACGGGCGTTTGAAGTTTCGGGGCTTCGAAAAACGCGAAAAAATCGACCCCGAAAACGACATCTTTCGACGTTTTCTCGTGTCGCGCGTTAACGACGCCGTTCGGACGGACGAATTAGACGGTTTCCGATAGAAAAATGTCCGCGGAATCGATTGCGACCGCTACGGACGTCCTATCTCTAACCGTTTAGCGGCTACGGCCCGTCAAAGTTGAAAGAGAGAGAAAAAATCCCAACTTTGAAGCGCTGTAGCGTCGGAACGCGTTGACCTAGGGCGTCCTTCTTTCGCCTGTTTAGAACCCTCGTAGGGTCCTTACGACGCGCCGATAAGCGAACGTCTAACTCTTCCCGTTAACGCGCAGCAGAAACGTCGCATTTTTCTGACCAAAACGATGAAATTTTTCGACCCGAAAAATCGAGGGTCGGAATTTCGGGGTTTGACCCTACCGGAACGTGGCCATATATGGGTGTATTACGCCTGAGAAATTTCAGCCCCTAGCCCTAACCGTTTGGGAGATATGGACGTTTGAAAGTTGAGGTGCAAAACTCAACTTCTTAAAGGAGCTCCGAATGGGGTCGAGTCACATATCAAAAGACGCGTATTTTCGCGTAGATTACGATAAAAAAGTTTGCCTCTCTATCTCTAACCGTTAAGGAGAAAATCGCGTTTAAAGTTGCGAAATTTCCAAAATGCTTAACTCCGAAACTTTGAAGCGCCGTAGCTCCTAAACGGTTATAGATAGGGGATCCCGGTTTGCGCCGTTCGAAAGTACGCGTCGAGATCTTTCGAATGAGCACCGAACGGTCGCGCTGCGACCACGCATAACCGAGATACGGAGATTCGGTCGAGAAATTTCGGTAAAATATAAAAGTCCGAAAATTACCGTTTTTATCATCCTATCCGGTAGATTTTTGCGCGCCGAACCAGAATTTTTAGCACGCTTCGATATCTCTAACCGTTTAAGAGATACGGGCGTTTGAAGTTTCGGGGCTTCGAAAAACGCGAAAAATCGACCCCGAAAACGACATCTTTCGACGTTTTCTCGTGTCGCGCGTTAACGACGCCGTTCGGACGGACGAATTAGACGGTTTCCGATAGAAAAATGTCCGCGGAATCGATTGCGACCGCTACGGACGTCCTATCTCTAACCGTTTAGCGGCTACGGCCCGTCAAAGTTGAAAGAGAGAAAAAAATCCCAACTTTGAAGCGCTGTAGCGTCGGAACGCGTTGACCTAGGGCGTCCTTCTTTCGCCTGTTTAGAACCCTCGTAGGGGTCCTTACGACGCGCCGATAAGCGAACGTCTAACTCTTCCCGTTAACGCGCAGCAGAAACGTCGCATTTTTGTCTGACCAAAACGATGAAATTTTTTCGACCCGAAAAATCGAGGGTCGGAATTTCGGGGTTTTGACCCTACCCGAACGTGGCCATATATGGGTGTATTACGCCTGAGAAATTTCAGCCCCTAGCCCTAACCGTTTGGGAGATATGGACGTTTGAAAGTTGAGGGGTGCAAAACTCAACTTCTTAAAGGAGCTCCGAATGGGGTCGAGTGACATATCAAAAGACGCGTATTTTCGCGTAGATTACGATAAAAAAAAGTTTGCCTCTCTATCTCTAACCGTTAAGGAGAAAATCGCGTTTAAAGTTACGAAATTTCCAAAAATGCTTAACTCCGAAACTTTGAAGCGCCGTAGCTCCTAAACGGTTATAGATAGGGGATCCCGGTTTCCGCCGTTCGAAAGTACGCGTCGAGATCTTTCGAATGAGCACCGAACGGTCGCGCTGCGACCACGCATAACCGAGATACGGAGATTCGGTCGAGAAATTTCGGTAAAATATAAAAGTCCGAAAATTACCGTTTTTATCATCCTATCCGGTAGATTTTTGCGCGCCGAACAAGAATTTTTTTAGCACGCTTCGATATCTCTAACCGTTTAAGAGATACGGGCGTTTGAAGTTTCGGGGCTTCGAAAAAACGCGAAAAAATCGACCCCAAAAACGACATCTTTCGACGTTTTCTCGTGTCGCGCGTTAACGACGCCGTTCGGACGGACGAATTAGACGGTTTCCGATAGAAAAATGTCCGCGGAATCGATTGCGACCGCTACGGACGTCCTATCTCTAACCGTTTAGCGGCTACGGCCCGTCAAAGTTGAAAGAGAGAGAAAAAAAATCCCAACTTTGAAGCGCTGTAGCGTCGGAACGCGTTGACCTAGGGCGTCCTTCTTTCGCCTGTTTAGAACCCTCGTAGGGGTCCTTACGACGCGCCGATAAGCGAACGTCTAACTCTTCCCGTTAACGCGCGGCAGAAACGTCGCATTTTTTTCTGACCAAAACGATGAAATTTTTTCGACCCGAAAAATCGAGGGTCGGAATTTCGGGGTTTTGACCCTACCGGAACGTGGCCATATATGGGTGTATTACGCCTGAGAAATTTCAGCCCCCTAGCCCTAACCGTTTGGGAGATATGGACGTTTGAAAGTTGAGGGGGTGCAAAACTCAACTTCTTAAAGGAGCTCCGAATGGGGTCGAGTGACATATCAAAAGACGCGTATTTTCGCGTAGATTACGATAAAAAAAAGTTTGCCTCTCTATCTCTAACCGTTAAGGAGAAAATCGCGTTTAAAGTTGCGAAATTTCCAAAAATGCTTAACTCCGAAACTTTGAAGCGCCGTAGCTCCTAAATGGTTATAGATAGGGATCCCGGTTTGCGCCGTTCGAAAGTACGCGTCGAGATCTTTCGAATGAGCACCGAACGGTCGCGCTGCGACCACGCATAACCGAGATACGGAGATTCGGTCGAGAAATTTCGGTAAAATATAAAAGTCCGAAAATTACCGTTTTTATCATCCTATCCGGTAGATTTTTGCGCGCCGAACAAGAATTTTTAGCACGCTTCGATATCTCTAACCGTTTAAGGGATACGGGCGTTTGAAGTTTCGGGGCTTCGAAAACGCGAAAAATCGACCCCGAAAACGACATCTTTCGACGTTTTCTCGTGTCGCGCGTTAACGACGCCGTTCGGACGGACGAATTAGACGGTTTCCGATAGAAAATGTCCGCGGAATCGATTGCGACCGCTACGGACGTCCTATCTCTAACCGTTTAGCGGCTACGGCCCGTCAAAGTTGAAAGAGAGAGAAAAAAAATCCCAACTTTGAAGCGCTGTAGCGTCGGAACGCGTTGACCTAGGGCGTCCTTCTTTCGCCTGTTTAGAACCCTCGTAGGGGTCCTTACGACGCGCCGATAAGCGAACGTCTAACTCTTCCCGTTAACGCGCGGCAGAAACGTCGCATTTTTTCTGACCAAAACGATGAAATTTTTTCGACCCGAAAAATCGAGGGTCGGAATTTCGGGGTTTTGACCCTACCGGAACGTGGCCATATATGGGTGTATTACGCCTGAGAAATTTCAGCTCCCTAGCCCTAACCGTTTGGGAGATATGGACGTTTGAAAGTTGAGGGGGTGCAAAACTCAACTTCTTAAAGGAGCTCCGAATGGGGTCGAGTGACATATCAAAAGACGCGTATTTTCGCGTAGATTACGATAAAAAAAAGTTTGCCTCTCTATCTCTAACCGTTAAGGAGAAAATCGCGTTTAAAGTTACGAAATTTCCAAAAATGCTTAACTCCGAAACTTTGAAGCGCCGTAGCTCCTAAACGGTTATAGATAGGGGATCCAGGTTTACGCCGTTCGAAAGTACGCGTCGAGATCTTTCGAATGAGCACCGAACGGTCGCGCTGCGACCACGCATAACCGAGATACGGAGATTCGGTCGAGAAATTTCGGTAAAATATAAAAGTCCGAAAATTACCGTTTTTATCATCCTATCCGGTAGATTTTTGCGCGCCGAACAAGAATTTTTAGCACGCTTCGATATCTCTAACCGTTTAAGAGATACGGGCGTTTGAAGTTTCGGGGCTTCGAAAAACGCGAAAAATCGACCCCGAAAACGACATCTTTCGACGTTTTCTCGTGTCGCGCGTTAACGACGCCGTTCGGACGGACGAATTAGACGGTTTCCGATAGAAAAATGTCCGCGGAATCGATTGCGACTGCTACGGACGTCCTATCTCTAACCGATTAGCGGCTACGGCCCGTCAAAGTTGAAAGAGAGAGAAAAAAAATCCCAACTTTGAAGCGCTGTAGCGTCGGAACGCGTTGACCTAGGACGTCCTTCTTTCGCCTGTTTAGAACCCTCGTAGGGGTCCTTACGACGCGCCGATAAGCGAACGTCTAGCTCTTCCCGTTAACGCGCAGCAGAAATGTCGCATTTTTTTCTGACCAAAACGATGAAATTTTTTCGACCCGAAAAATCGAGGGTCGGAATTTCGGGGTTTTGACCCTACCGGAACGTGGCCATATATGGGTGTATTACGCCTGAGAAATTTCAGCCCCCTAGCCCTAACCGTTTGGGAGATATGGACGTTTGAAAGTTGAGGTGGTGCAAAACTCAACTTCTTAAAGGAGCTCCGAATGGGGTCGAGTGACATATCAAAAGACGCGTATTTTCGCGTAGATTACGATAAAAAAAAGTTTGCCTCTCTATCTCTAACCGTTAAGGAGAAAATCGCGTTTAAAGTTGCGAAATTTCCAAAAATGCTTAACTCCGAAACTTTGAAGCGCCGTAGCTCCTAAACGGTTATAGATAGGGGATCCCGGTTTGCGCCGTTCGAAAGTACGCGTCGAGATCTTTCGAATGAGCACCGAACTGTCGCGCTGCGACCACGCATAACCGAGATACGGAGATTCGGTCGAGAAATTTCGGTAAAATATAAAAGTCCGAAAATTACCGTTTTTATCATCCTATCCGGTAGATTTTTGCGCGCCGAACAAGAATTTTTTAGCACGCTTCGATATCTCTAACCGTTTAAGAGATACGGGCGTTTGAAGTTTCGGGGCTTCGAAAAACGCGAAAAATCGACCCGAAAACGACATCTTTCGACGTTTTCTCGTGTCGCGCGTTAACGACGCCGTTCGGACGGACGAATTAGACGGTTTCCGATAGAAAAATGTCCGCGGAATCGATTGCGACTGCTACGGACGTCCTATCTCTAACCGATTAGCGGCTACGGCCCGTCAAAGTTGAAAGAGAGAGAAAAAAAATCCCAACTTTGAAGCGCTGTAGCGTCGGAACGCGTTGACCTAGGACGTCCTTCTTTCGCCTGTTTAGAACCCTCGTAGGGTCCTTACGACGCGCCGATAAGCGAACGTCTAGCTCTTCCCGTTAACGCGCAGCAGAAATGTCGCATTTTTTTCTGACCAAAACGATGAAATTTTTTCGACCCGAAAAATCGAGGGTCGGACTTTCGGGGTTTTGACCCTACCGGAACGTGGCCATATATGGGTGTATTACGCCTGAGAAATTTCAGCCCCTAGCCCTAACCGTTTGGGAGATATGGACGTTTGAAAGTTGAGGGTGCAAAACTCAACTTCTTAAAGGAGCTCTGAATGGGGTCGAGTGACATATCAAAAGACGCGTATTTTCACGTAGATTACGATAAAAAAGTTTGCCTCTCTATCTCTAACCGTTAAGGAGAAAATCGCGTTTAAAGTTGCGAAATTTCCAAAAATGCTTAACTCCGAAACTTTGAAGCGCCGTAGCTCCTAAACGGTTATAGATAGGGGATCCCGGTTTGCGCCGTTCGAAAGTACGCGTCGAGATCTTTCGAATGAGCACCGAACGGTCGCGCTGCGACCACGCATAACCGAGATACGGAGATTCGGTCGAGAAATTTCGGTAAAATATAAAAGTCCGAAAATTACCGTTTTTATCATCCTATCCGGTAGATTTTTGCGCGCCGAACAAGAATTTTTTTAGCACGCTTCGATATCTCTAACCGTTTAAGAGATACGGGCGTTTGAAGTTTCGGGGCTTCGAAAAAACGCGAAAAAATCGACCCCGAAAACGACATCTTTCGACGTTTTCTCGTGTCGCGCGTTAACGACGCCGTTCGGACGGACGAATTATTTTGTTGTGGGAACCTTTCCTTGTGAGCGCAACGAAAGCGTGAGATAAGAATCCATTATACTGTACATAACATGACCGGTCATTGAGGTATAACTGGATTAGAGCAACAGCACTAGGACAGAAACGAATTAAACTCTAGCTGTTAGGATGTAATAACGTAACAACGTGAACATAGTCCTAGTTCAAAATCAGCACCCGATCTTACAGTAGAATGCGATTACTTAATTTGATACACTATAAAAAATATGATCTGTATTAGAGGAGAAAGCTTGCTCTAACTGGCACCCTAACATTGAACCTCTAAGGAAGTCTGGCGAAAGCAGCGGCTAATTTACAAAGAAGTTGACGACATATCTTAAAGCCAACGGTGGAAGTAATTTTGCATAAACTTATACAACTTGAATGCACTAAATTTGTTTCAGTGTCACGCTGAAACCTTTGTCTAACGGATGCATTATAACTGGATTATACAAAGATCTAAAGGGATTCCATTAGCAACTAAATGTTAAAACATCACGTTACTTACGCGATATTTACTCGATTAACACCGTCACTACTCAATTATCTCATTTCCTAGCGGTCTACGCTTAGATACGGAATCAAGATCTTTAAACGATCTCCACCTACATTCATCATGGCCACTTCATTACCTCTCCTGGTCTTTCCGTGTATTAATCTGCGCGCGTAATAGGTGACTCTCCGTTATTACGAGGTCGTAAGTAATATAGGCTTTCAGA
>JAENHH010000136.1:0-25000 GCA_023509865.1 Trypoxylus dichotomus | reverse complement strand
AGTGTTATTTCATTTTTTTTTTATATCTTATCATGATACGATCTAATTCCGAAAATAGTTCGTTTAATGTTATCACACTGTAATTTCCATATTTCATCGGCGTAGAACGTAAAAACTGTATAATTTTGAATACTTTAGCGTATTGATTTAAACACGTGCATCTTATTTATGTCACCAGAGCGCTAAAGTTTCCTGATTCCGAATGTAGAAATGTCTCAAAAATAACTTTCCCATTTAAAACACCGATACCAACATAACATGAAAAAAAAACTACCTTTTGAGTAATATTTTCGGAAGTCGATCCGACCCTTCCGACGGCTAAGAAAATGTAATTATCAAGGAAGTCGCGCGCCAACATCTGTATCGGGGAGGGGAAAGTTGCGGAGAACATAAGAGTCTGCCGATCGCCAGTACGTGGCATCGGCTCCTTCTCCAGAATACTCCTTATTTGTACTTCGAAGCCCATATCCAGCATGCGATCCGCTTCGTCCAACACCAGATACTTGCAATGGTCCAGACCGATCTTCCCGCGCTCTATCATGTCCAGTAAACGGCCGGGGGTGGCAACCAATAGATGGCAGCCGCGATCCAAATCCTTCATCTGATCGCTGACGTTAGCGCCACCATATCTAATCGGGAAGAAGAATTTATTTCGATTTTATTAAAAGAACGTTGTCCACTCGGTGTGAGTTTATTATAATATGGGGAGTTAGTGCAGCTATTCAGCAAATCATCACACCACTTTTTTTGAAATATCTGGAGCTGAAGATGTGTAGAATAACTGCACGAAACCGGTAGCTGTACTATTATTATTTATTTAAGCCACATATTTCAATTTATTTACTTACACGACGCATGGCCTAACTTTGGATCGATAGGCGAACTTCCTACTCTCGTCGTAGATCTGCGTGGCGAGTTCACGAGTCGGGGCCAGCACAAGACCGAGCGGGAATTGCTTGCGACGGTAGCGGGTGGTGTTCGGGGGTCCGTGCTCGTACATCTGGTTTAAGATCGGAACTAGGAAAGCAGCAGTCTTGCCAGAACCAGTTTGAGCGCACGCCATCACATCGCGCTTGCTCAAAATTATCGGAATGGCATATTTTTGTACTGGAGTGGGTGTATCATATCTAGCCAGACTGATGTTGTTGCGGATTATCTCTGTCAACTGTACTTCCTCAAACTGAAAAACGAATAATACATACACTACCGCTCAAAAGTGTTTAGGCACTCTCAGTGACAGCAAAAATGTTAATATTTATTTTTTTATGTACAGATACACGTACATGAATAAAAATATATTAAATAAATGTGAAAATTAAAACGTTTAATTTAAATTTTGCTTTCATCTATGTGACCTCCTCTTGATTTAATAATTGCAGCACACAATCGAGGCATTCTCGCAATAAATTTTGCCAGAGTTTCTTGTGTTATTGATGTCCAACTCGATTGCAATTTGTTCCACACGTCAGTAGCTGATGTCGGAGCCGATTTCCGTACTTCCCGATCTAGTTCTTCCCCGTAGTAACTCGATTGGATTCAAGTCGGGGCTCTGGGGAGGTCATTCCATAATTTTGAGAGTTCCTTCCTCTTCTAAATGGCGTAAATAGTCTTTACATAATTTAGAGGAATGTTTTGGAAGATAAAATTTTGAACCAAAAGTCGAATTCCGGAAGGTATTGCGTGGTTCTCCAAAATTTCGCAGTAGCCTTCTTTTTTTAATATACCGTCAATTTTCACAATGTCCTCTACACTAGTGCCAGCAAAACAGCCCCAAATGATGATAGAACCTCCACCATGCTTCACGGTAGCAGCAATACACTCTTCTCTGGCACGTTCACCCACAGATCTTCTTACGAATATGCGTCTTCGGGTTCCGAACAGCTCAAATTGGGACTCATCCGTCCATAGGACGTTGTTCCACTCTTCTATGGTCCAGTGTTGGTGTTCACGAGCCCATTTAAGTCGCGTTTGCTTGTTTTGTTTGCGTAGTAATGGCTTTTTCATCGCAATACCTTCATGGAGCCCAGCTTTCTGTAGGAGGTGTTTGACTGTAGAAACACTGACTAGTTTTTGGCGACCAACATTTAATTCTGCGGTGATTTCTGGGGCTGTTTTGCGTCTATTTAACTTGCTGGTAACCACTATTCTGCGATCGTCTGCAGATGCTGTCACTTTTGGCCTTCCACTCCGTCTTTTATTAAGAAAACTGCCAGTTTCCCGATATTTTTTTACCTTATAGTCAACCGTAGCGTGGTGTATTTTCATTTTTTTGTCAATTTGTCGATTACTTATGCCACTTTTATGGTAAGCTATTGTAAGCGCACGTGTTTCCGTACTAATTTCTCTTCGCGGAGGCATTTTAAAAAATCGTCACACGATATTTCGCTCACGACGTGAATAGAGTAACCAGTACCACACTGCAACTGACCATAGGTTACAGATTTCACTATAATCTTCTAGGAAGGTAATTTAAACATTATTGCCTACAATCTAACAGATGACTAAATTTACCCAGTAAATTCAGAGGGATTGTTATTGTAATTGCACCGCAATAAACAGTTTATGGTAATCCGACCAAGTGCAGGTAAATGATAGTGAACCTTATGCGATATAATGGGTGTTCATCTTACTGAACTACATTTTAAATACGTATTTCATTTTATTATTATGTTTTTTTTTTTGGTAAACATAATACTATATGAAAACAGGGGTGACTAAACACTTTTGAGCGGTGGTGTAAATAGCACGAATGCACTTCATTACAGTAGCACATAAATACGAGGGCGACCTGAAAAGGCCAAAAGCACTTGAAACATAGAACGCCTTCTAAACGCAATCACTCTCTTCTTACGACTGAGAATTGTAGTGCGTAGAAATTCTTAAATTTGCTCCACCAAGCGCAGCACCTGCGCAGGTAAAATTAAAGACAAAAAATCCTACAAGGGAAACCACCGCCCCTACTACACTGTGCCAACGTATTAATTATCGATATTGCAGTTTGCACATCTCATGGAGTGATGTTCAGCAGTAGCTTCCATCGCTGTGAAGCCAAATAATTAAGGTGTGAAATTTGACCTTGAAATTCACCCCAAAACTTTATTTTACCAAAGTAAGCTTTGAAACGGTTAAAGATACTTACAGATGTAATGTGACACGGGACTTTATCGCCGGTTGCCTCAACAGGAATATCCTCGTACTTGCTGAAATTAATGCCAGTGTTGCCAGATCCAAAAAGTTCGAGCTCGCATCGTTCGTCGCGCGGCAATAGGACGGTCCAATCGTTCTCGTTGCGACGGTCTCGATCGTTCCATCGGTTGTTGGTTTCACGGCGGCCGCCGTCGTCCACCCAGCGGTTGTTCTCCCGTTGCTGAGGGGGATGCTGTTTCGGCTCCGGCTCCTGCCAACGGTCATTACGCGGCATGTCACGCTCCCGGTCTGGGTAGCGATTGCCTCGATTCCAATTGTCGCGGCCGTCGTAGGCATCGCCATTTTGAAAATGTTTAGTCCTGAATTTTACGAGAAAAGAAAAAATATATTAAAACCATCATTACGGGTTCTTTGCATTACTACAGCTATAGATGAAATCACGAAAGTTTGTAGCTACATCATTGTTTTATCGATAAAGTTAAGACAAGCGGTATACACTAGGGCGACAGAATAAAATAGACACCAGGTAAAGCGGTATAAATATGTAAACAGCTAAATTCTAAGAACGAATTAAGAACTTTCTCTTGTCATTAGGGTAGGGGTAGATGTATCGGAAGGAATTCGTCATAGTTTAGTATCGTTACAACTATGTCTCGCTTACAAGGTTCGAGTGACATTAGCGACTTCACCCAGGGTGTCGCATCGTTGGCCATAGTGAACGCGGCGCTTCGCAACGTAAAATAAGTAAATTTTTAAATATTCCGTTGTCCCCACAGTAAAACCGTGTGATTACACAATTTAAACGCAAGGAAAAAGCAACAGTGGAGCGGAGACCAGGTCGTGCCGGACCTTCTGAAAGAAGTAAAAGGGTGCTTGTGCGCGAAGTGTTAAGAGAACCGCGAAAAACTACAGCTGAGCTTGCGCCAACGTCACAGCAAAGTCAGCGCATCGTTCTGCGATACCTCCGCATTGTGGGGATGTATAAAAGGGTGGCAAAGAAAAAACCTCTCCTTACGACGTTTCAAAAACGGCGCCGAATGGCTTGGGCAATCGAAATGCGAACGAAGCCCGAAGAGTTTTGGCGATCTGTCATTTTTTCAGACGAAAGCAGATACTGCCAATTCAGTGATAGTGGTCGTATGGGGGTATGGAGACGTTCGTCACAGCAACTGGACGACAAATTTTTGCATCAGACGGTGAAATACGGCGGTGTGAACATCATGGTGTGGGTCACGATATGGTGTGGTGGAAGATCGCAATTAGTAATCTGCGACGGAAATATAAATGCGACCAAATATATCCAAATATTAACAGAAGGACTACTACCGATATTCGACAACGCCATTTTATCTAAGAAGACGCCACTTTTATGGAGGATGGAGCACCCTGCCATAAAGCAAGAACAACAACCACATGGAAAGAGCAACAGGGGAATCGGGTTTTACCATGGCCAGGCCAATCACCAGACATGAATCCGATAGAGAATATTTGGCACATAATCCAGACAAATATGGCGAAACGACCCCGAAAACCCAGCAATAAGGAAGAACTCGTGGCAGCTGTTACAGAAGAGTGGTTAAATATTCCAGAAGACACCATTAATCATTTAATAGATTCTATGCCACGACAACTCGCAGCACTTCACGCAAGTAAAGGTGGAACGACAAAATATTAGTCTAATTTAAAAATGTTAAAATATTTTGTGTATATAACGAGAATAGAATCTTTTTTTTAATTAGTACGTGTCTATTTTATTCTGTCACCCTAGTGTAAATAAAAGTCAGAAGCATACGTATACACAAGCGAGATAGATAGTATATAACATAAATCGTAGCTACTTAACGTTTTTTGCGAAAAATCGAAGTCGTCTGAAATATGTCAAAATGCGTACGCAACTGAAGATTTTGATGACTAGATTGTGTTGCATGTTTTCAAATCTTTAGAAATGAATTCCGTCCATATTAGTTCTCTTATGTCAATATTTAGTATTAAAATCGTATTCGGTATGATTGGAAATATCATTCGGTGAGCCTTGAACCAAATCTAAGATGGGTGAAATGTTGAGGTTCAAGTTTTTTTGGGAAAAATGGAAATCACCCCAGGGGTAAAGCTCATTCAAAATGAAAAAACACATACGTTATATGCACAATAATGAATTTATATTGGGAAGAGTTCATTATCACTAAAATAGGGTTGGGCGGAAGTTCATAGGCGTTGTAATATTATTAATCAATTTAGTTTGTTTATTATTTGTTTAGGGCAAACGTTATTTTTATTGAATATGAGTGTTGATCGGTTTTTCAACAACATCTAAAATATTTGCTTTCAAAACAAAAAAAAAAGCTAATTACCATGGTGAAATTTTCGGGAGTGATTTACAGATCAAAAATTGACATCTGATTGGAAATTTATAGATTAACAATTGAAAATACATTCTCTAAGTATTATGGATATTGCGATTCCATCATTCTGAAATAGCAAATAAAGCACTTGATTCTGCTTAGAAAAAATATTATATTAAGGAATGGCTAACAAACTATAGTATAGTATTTGATGTAAATATAATAAAACCTCAGTGACTCCATTTACTGGCTTTGTAAGAACATTGGATAAGATTGAAATAAGCAATATAGAGTTAATTTCCTTTTAGGCACAAATCACAAAGAGAATCTTATTGACAATGAGCTGTCATCATAATTTCGTCATGAATTTTTAATGACGTGCAACGGAACCGAAGAAATTATTTCAGCAGACCGTAACTTTTGGACAACACTGTATACAAACGAAATGCGTAAAATTGACGCACGACTTCCTAGATTTAATCCACGAAAATAGAACAATAGAATGTCATTTTAACAATGCTTACTTGATTAATATTTAATTATCTTTATCTCCATCGCAAATAAAGTTAAATTTTCAAAACATCATGTCCACAGTACTGATTTACCAGGTCCAATTCGTTCTCTTTTCGAAATAATTAGCACCTCAGTCATTAAGTAAAAAAAATTAAGAATTCTTATCACTTCTAAAATTGTTCGATGACTCATCGAGGAAGTTTACAGTCAAAACATTTAATGATTCATATTTTTAATGCAAAATGAGGTTATTTTTAGATCAACTGAACATGTGGTTCTAATATAGTAAAGCTAGATTCTAGGCTAAGTACAATTTAAAGATGAAATACCACTTTGAATGCATTATTCCGATGATTTTCGATATATGTCAAAAATTGACATCTGATTGGAAATTTATAGATTAACAAAATATACTCACTTAGTATTAAAGCTTGAGAAATCCGGCTGTCTTTCACTACGGGCGTCACGACCACCACGATTATTATATGTATTTCTTGCACTGCTATTTCGTGTATCACCACGATCTCTGTCTGTGCTGCTATCGGATTGACTTTGCACCTTGTTCCTTAAATGTGGAGGTATGTACCTGTTAACGCTGCTAGAGCTCTGCAAGTCCAGACCAGCAAACTAGAAATACAGATGGATCGACTCATTTTAGTCTTTCGCAAAGACAATCGGTAAATGACAACAATAAATAACGAGAGGGATATCGATCGTTGCGACGGTGATGATTTTTTAACATTCTACCGAACTCGGCGAGCTGTTAAAAAAAAAGGCTTATCGGCGACGATCGATAGAAGGAATTCGTCCGCGACCTCCATTGTCCAGCTTTTCGGGTCGTTAAAAACGTGGGTACAGATACGCAAGCCAGACAAACTTAACCCGTACTACTACACGACGACTAAAACGACCACACACACAAAACTTACCTGCTGCTCTAGACCTGTTCCATTGTGGTTGGGTGCATTACTCATATTACTACAAATCAGAACTTGTTATGGAACTTTTTACTGTTGATGTTCCCTTTGAATCCAAAAACTATCAACCGTCTTTGGCAAAAGCACAAAAGGCGTCAATTTTACGGGATGAAAATGGGTATCAATACGCGCAAGTCTAACAAAAATGGCAGTCTTCAGGGATTAGTTCGTGTACTACCCGGTAGGTGCGAGCCGAATACGAAATTTCTTCTTTGGAACTCCGTTTGTACGATCAATTCACTTTTACAACTGTTTGTTACTCCTTTTAAAAATTGTACTGAAATTTTACGAGAAATGATGAATGGGAAAATGTCAATTTAGGAATTTTCGTACGGATGTGACAGATGATTACGATCGTTCCTGATTTTATTTCGTTCATTTAAATAAAACGACCAATCGGAACGATCTATTGCACTTGCTCTCGTTTTTTTACACGGATACACAGTGTATCAAGTACATTAGCTATAAAAAAATGTAATAACTTCGTATTCCTAGCCAACTTAAACCCGATATTTCAATTAGGTAAGCAACAGCTACAGTTTTTTTTGGGAAATAGTTTTTCCATTGTTAAATAAAGAATCATATAAATTCGCCTGTTGTATTCTTATAAACTAAAACCTTTTCAAATGTAATCAAACCAATCAGCTAGCACGACAGTAGTTATCAACCAATCACAAGCACTTTCCGTTTTGAATACGTGAGAATTCAACCAATAGCACTACAGAGTCGAAAACTAATCCATTACTGTGAAACCCCTATTATCCGAGGCAACGCGGGGACCACCTGGCTCGGATAACAAAAAACTCGGATAATCCGGATTTATTTTTCATTTATATATTTGCAAACTAAGAGGACATATATGTATTATACGATATTTATCTATTTTTAACGCTTTATTAACCTTTTGAACACATTGCATTATGCGTATATTATTAGTCCATAAGTGATCCATACGTCCACGTACCTTAAATAAGCGTTTTATGGCCATCCAATGGACGTCCTGTTCACTGTATGTCTAGAGCAGACGTTCATTCTACATCTATGAACGGATGTATGCTACACATTCGTTTTAAGTACAAATATCCACCAGAAATTTATTAGATAGCGGGTATAACTTCATACTACATATAAATTATTTTTAAAAATGTATAGTATACTAATGCAATGGGTCGTATCGCTTAAATGAAGTCTGTTTAGCAGACAATGTACCCAATAATTTGCTACTTCTTAGTCTGTTAGCATCCTTTTAATGTTAGCAATATTGATTACAAAATGTGTAAGAACTATGATTTATTAACATCTTGCAAAATTCGGTAGATCACTCCAATTAAAGTTAACGTATCTATTATATTGAACGAGTATGGTTTGGGAATTTGCAACACTATGTATACTTCTTTGTAGAAGAAGTATATTTCTCTATGGTTGTAACTGCTTAACTAATGTCGCCCAAGCAGACATTTAAAATTTTGCGGTCGATTTGAGTTGATAGTTCCCGAAATAACGATCACAATATCAGTTTGAAAAATCAGCGAATATGACCTTTGATTTGATTTTTTTCCGCGATGTTTCTCCGTCAGTTAAGAAGCAATAGATCTGCTGAGGTTGCTTCTGGTTGTTGTTCGACATAGAACAATGCTTTTTGCAGGGTAGCAACCCATTCTTGGTGAGAGATAGGCTGTTTATTAACCATACACGCTTGTATGTCGTCATCCTCGTCCTCATCATCGTCTATATTTCTGGTTCCCTGGAAAACAGTTGTTAATTCTGCAATAGTGGGTTCTTCTTCTGAGTCATCCTCGTAACCCATTGTGCAACATCTGTTGTGACGTTTCCACAACCATTATGCTGGTTACGTTCGGAGGGAAGACCTTGGTAATAATTTCACCCACGTGAAATCTTTCTCGAGAATGTGAGGGAGCATTATACACTAACAAAGTTGCTTTAACAGGAAGATTGTTTCTTTTCAAAAACCTGATCACCGCTGGTACAAATTCTTCTTTAAACCAGGTAGTAAATAAGTTCGCATCCATCCATACGCTCTTTTGGACTTTTATAATGGACTAGCAAGGGATTAGATGAAATTTCTTTTAATGCTTTCGAACGTCTAGACAATCCAATTAAAATCAGTGGGAATTTGCGTTTGACAGTTGCATTGGAACACGCCATTTTGGTTAATTTTCCCTTTACTGCGTTTGTATTCATCAGCAGATTTTTTCTGTTAAGATGCCAGTTTTCAAAAGAAGCAATGTATAATTCAGATCACTTTCGTCACAGTTGTAAATTTAATCCCACTTGTACCCACTGTCTGCGATTTGCTTTTTGAAGTCCTGTTTAAATTTTTCAGTTGACGACATGTCAACGGAAAGTTTCTTCCCATATACCGTTAATTCTCGTACACCGTATCGTTTTTTCCAGCGTTCAAGCTATCCAGTACTGACAATAAACTGATCTGCCTCTGGGGAATTACTAACCAAATTTGCCTTCTGTTGTAGAATAGGACCCGAAAGTGGCACACCTTTCAACCTTTATTAGTTAATCTCTTCATATTTGCCAAATTTCATTGATTTTCTCCCCAAGGACGAAGAGGCTTGGTTCATATACCACTGCTCAATTGTAGTACCATTCCTTTTCCAATCTCAGGCTGTTACTTCACCTACTCCATAATTTCGAGCTACAGCTTTAATTGTTTCACCTGCTTCTACTCTTCTGATGGCTTTTAATTTATCTTTGATATGACAACGCTTTTTCGCTTCTTTGGTCCATAATACCGCAAAAGACAACTCAAACAAGTCACACAATATAATGTATATGTAGTTTGTGGCGAATGCAATAACGCGCACCTACTCAGTCCAGATACATACCAAAACGGAGAATTAGCTTCAAACGTGTGGGTCGGGCCAGACGTTCCCCGATGATTTTAAGTGGAAACATTCTACAACCTCGGTTAATACAGAGCACTGACGCCTGAACCTAGGGTAATCATGTCTCGTCGGCTCGGTTAATGCAACTTCGTATAATCGAGATTTCACTGTACAATAATGTCTTAGTTCTTTTTTTTTTTCACATTTCATTCAATTTAACTCTTTTTGACAGAAAAGGTGGATTAAAACACAATAAAAAAATTCAGTTACCCCTATATTTTCTTTATTAAATTATAATAAACATATAAAGATAACCACTTTTTTTAAATATTTATTATAAATCTAATCTTCCTTCTTCGACTCGACTTTACCACCACGAATACGTCCAGTTCTGCGGGCAGCAATAAGACCAACCTTACGACCAGCCGATGTACCTCTCTTAACAGTCGAAGCTTTGCCAATATGCTGGTGATTACCACCACCATGCGGATGCTCGACGGGGTTCATAGCAACACCACGTACATTCGGCCAGCAATTACGCTTAACTTTGTATTTGTGATAGGCACGGCCAGCTTTCAGGATTGGTTTATCAATACGGCCACCCCCAGCTACGATACCTACAAACAAAAAATTATTAAATATTCATCGTTTCCAATATAAATTTTAACATTTAATTAAAATTCTTCAGAAAGAGCCTCTAAAATATAATCAAAAAGTGATCATTGTGATAGAAATCATCATTTGCACACGTTAAAATTTTAAAATAGATATTAACAGTGGTACTTACCAACCATCGCTCTATTATTCGATGGAATTACTTTCTTAGCTCCTGAAGGCAACTTAACCCTAGTTTTCTTCGTATCATGGTTGTGCGCAATAACAGTTGCATAATTTCCAGATGCACGGGCTAAACGGCCACGGTCACCGGTTTTTTCTTCTAAGTTACAAACAATCGACCCCTCAGGCATCGATCCAACAGGTAGTACGTTGCCTGTAAACATCAAATTATTACATTAACTTTAATAACCATCACCTGAAGATAGTGTAACCACAACTTACCAATCTGCAAGGTAGCTCTCTTTCCGCAATATAAGAACTGCCCCGTGTACATTCCCTCAGGAGCAATGAATAATTCTTTCCTAGTTTTGAACTTGTACGGATCTCTGAAATGTACAAGGGCTAAAGGGGCGCCACGTCCAGGATCATGGACGATATCCCTGACAACACCTTTGATATAGCCATGACGCTCCGCGTAATCTAAAGAGCGCAATTTAGGGGCTCCTTTCCTCCTCTTCGTGTGCGATTTGAACACGGAGCCGGCACCTTTACGTTGAGCACGAATAACGCGCCCCATCTTGACCAAACTGTAACGTTGAACATGGCAATTAACCTCAAATTAGAGATGTATTTATATTGTCGTCTATTTATTTGGGAAAATACATTTAATGCAGCGATTAGTTGCTTTAATAGAATGTTCAATGATAATTTAGAAGGCAAGATGATTGAAAAAAATTATGATTATAGCCGATGAACACAAAAATACGCCAAATACAACATACCTTTACGAAATTACAAAAATGAAGAGAAGTTGGAGCGATTGTTGCTTCTTCTTCTTATCATTTCATCACTAACATAACAAAAATAAATTATACTAGAAGTTGATATAGAAAATCGGAATTTAATTAATTAAAATAGAAAATAACAAACGTACTTGATCTATAAAATAATAATATTTACATGATTTTAAAAAGATTACAAATTTCTTTCTAAAATAAGTTTTTCTCCAAGTGGTAGTAACATCTTCGCTATTGGTATCACCGTACAACGGTTAAGGTTAGAATTTAATATTTTCCCGCCAAAACAAAGTTTAGGGAAACAAAGCTTTTAGGGAATTTAAACAAGTTAATGCAAGTTTTATTTATATTCCAATTTTAAGACAAAATAGACGAAGTAATCATTAAGTATGGAAACAGGTATTTACTTTTGAATAAAACAACTTTTAAATTGTACTTTATTTTCAATTATTTAATATTATTTAGTTCCAGAATCTAGATCAAAAAGAAAGAAACTTGATAAACATGGTAGATTTGCTGCTTTGAAGAGATTAAAGGAATTGAAGGGATCAAAGCATAAATATGAAGTGTCCGAAGTAGATAATGTGTATGAAGTTGTGGATGAAAAGGAGTACAGTAAGAAAGTATTGTCACGGCAAGAAGATGACTGGATTGTGGATGATGGTATGTTTTGATTCTCGCCTCTTCTTTATTGTTATATGTAACTCCCATATCTTGGTTGTAGATGGTAGTGGATATGTTGAAGATGGTAGAGATATATTTGATGATGATTTGGATTCAGAATCTATCGCGGCATCAGCGAAAACTTCAAAAACGCAGTCAAAAAAGAGAAAAGCCATCTCGGAAAGTGCGGGAAAGGGAAATATACAATATATGTTATCAACTATGAGCTCGAAAAAAACTGAGGATAGGAATATTGAAGATGATGATATATTGTCTGAATTAATCCAAGAAATAGATGATGGGCAAGGTGCTGGTGGCGTACAGCCAAAGAAATATCCTAAAATGGGAAGCAATTTATTAGATGCAGAAAAAGAAGCTGCACGAAATTATATGAAGACATTTCAAATGCCTAAACCGAAGATTCGGATGACACCAAAAAGAATTAATAAATTGGATGAAAATAAAAAAGAAATTCAGGCTAGAAAAGGTTTAGATTTTGATGGGAGTAATATTGAAGCTAACGGAGAAGGTAATGCCAAATTAAACGAAATATGTGACGATGCCAATATGAAACAAATTTCAAGCCCAAAAAGCATTCTAAAACCATTCGATAGCGATAAAACGATAGAAAAAAAGCTAATATTTAGAACTGATGATATTATAAAGCCTAACATTCCAGAAGTGGAAGATTTGAACACAACAAATGCTAATGATTCCTCAGCGAATGTAGAAGCAGATATTGCAGACTGTTCACAAAGTATGCTTTTCGATGATGATTTTGATATGACTCATGTTGAGGATATAGAACAGATTCAACTTGAAAGTAAAGAAAATACCCCTGAAGAAATAACGGAAGAACAACTCTTAAATGGTTGGAAGACATTTTTAGAAGGCAGCAATAACGAAGAGATACCGACCGATATTAAAATAGATTCTTCCGATCTACCAGTAAGTCACAACGATGATGGCAATAAGGTATTCAAGTTCTTCTGGTGGGATGCTTTCGAAGATAGAAGAATGCAACCTGGTGTGGTATTTTTCTTTGGCAAAACTTATTGTGAATCTAAAAAATCTTTTGTGAGCTGCTGCGTAGCTATTAGGAATATCGAACGGAAATTATTTCTACTTCCAAGACAATTTGTAAGTTACGATAATGATTTGCAGTAATTATGATGTAATCGTGTATTATTTTAGCACCGTTCCTGTCTATCGAAGCCCGTAACTTTACTAGATGTTTATCATGAATTCAATAAGGTCTCAGGGACATTAAAAATCAATAATTTTAAATCGAAAAAGACGGAGAAAAATTATGTGTTTGATCCTGATATTCCGACACATTCTGAGTACCTGGAAGTACGTTATTCGGTAAGTATTTTTCGAGTTTCGGCGTCATATTATTTCTAAAGCGATTTACTAACATCTTAGGCAAAGTCACCTGTAATTCCTCCGGAATACCAATCGGGTGAGACCTATTCTAAAATATTTGGATTGAACACCAGCTATTTAGAGATCGTATTACTCGAACAGAAGATTAAGGGTCCGTGCTGGTTAGAAGTTATCAATCCTGAACCAGTAAACAATCCAGTAAGTTGGTGCAAGCTGGAGGTAAATTGCACTAAAGTCTCCAATTTGAAAATCTTCGATTCGAGTAAAACTGCACCCCCTCCACCTCTAGTTGTAGCAGCGATTAATCTACGAACCATCGTTGGACAAGGGAAATTTGGCATTAAAAATGAGATCGTTATGATTTCTTGTTTGGTACAGAATAGGTACAGCGTCGATAAGCAAGTGCCAAAACCTCCATTTCAACAACATTTTTGCGGTAAATATCTCATTTGGTAATATTTTCTTCGATTTTGTTTGTTGCTTGATTGATATAGTTTAAAATTAGATCTTGCTACAGTGATGTTTAGTCTCGGCAAAGTGGGGCAAGTTACAGTGCAGTGCGGAGAACAACGTGAAGAGGCCACGTGTAATATATAATCCGAATACTTGCTCCAGAAGGAGGCAAATGCTTGTTGATCTAGTAAAGTCAACGGTACATTACATAGAATAAAACAAACAATTGCAGAACAGTGTTTTTTTTATACTTTTTAGGTGGTGTTCGCACTTCCACCTGGTGGTACACGTCAAATAGTTGTCGCACACGCTCTTACGTTTTCTAGTTTAATCGAAATACGCCGTTTCCGAAACGTACCTAAATGCGACATTTTCTAAGTATGTGTGTACTGACAATCACTCACAACGACCAGTCGAATAATACCGAACAAGCGTGCTTCGATACGGGTACTCGATTCTCCGTGCCGCGCGCTTCACCCCTCAACGTTGTTCTCCCTCACGACACTAAAACTCCCCCCTCTTTGCCGAGACTACACAATAGTTCAGATAGTGAGATTATACACTCTTGCTCATAAATTTAAGGTCACTTATCGCAAAATAGCCAATTTGTCTGTGTATTAACATAATCAATAATTGAGTTTATTCCATGTTCAACTTTTTAGTTCTAGCGCGTCCCGAAAGCATGCAACTTCCACTTGACATTCACAACGTGCTAAGGGGCTACAAGGGCACACAAGTTCAACGTACCGACTCGGAAAAAGCGCTGTTGAACTATTTCATTATGCAATTCGCTAACATCGACCCGGATGTAATCGTCGGGCACGACATGCAAGGTTACGAATTGGATCTGCTCTGTTCGCGAATCAGATACAGCAACGTCAACTCCTTCAGCAAGTTAGGCAAACTGAAGCGCAGCGAGTTTCCCCAAAAAGGCAAATTCGAAAGGGAACTGTTTTGCGGCCGCTTAGTATGCGATGTGAAGATCTCCGCAAAAGAATTGATCCGATCGAGATCTTTCGATTTAGACACGCTTTGCCAGAAGGTCTTGAAGATCAAAGAAGAACAACGGATTAATTTAGAAACGGAGGATATTCTGAAAATGTATCGATCGTCCAATCAAATCGTGAAATTGATCACTATGACGATGCAAGATACCGCGTATATTTTGCGGATCTTGTACGAGCTGAATGTCATACCTTTAGCGTTGCAGATTACCAACATAGCGGGAAATGTTATGTCCAGGACATTATTAGGTGGAAGATCCGAAAGAAATGAATTCCTTCTGTTGCATGCGTTTACTGAGAAAGATTACCTCGTCCCCGATAAGAATTACGACAAGAGGATCAAGGAGGATCCCGAACAGCAGGAAAATACCAAATCTAAGAGAAAAAAGCCTACTTACTCAGGTGGCTTGGTCTTAGACCCTAAGATCGGGTTCTACGACAAGTTAATCCTACTAATGGACTTCAATTCGTTATATCCGAGCATCATACAGGAATATAACGTTTGCTTCACTACGCTCACCCATTCCGAAGATAATTCGTGTAATTTCAGCCAGGGTAAGACCAAGTCGAATGGAATATTACCGACCGAGATCCGTAAATTGGTCGAAAGTAGGAGAAACGTCAAAGGTCTGATGAAGAAAGTCGACTCCTCGAGCGAATTATACATGCAATACAATATCCGACAGATGGCGCTGAAGCTAACGGCGAACAGCATGTACGGCTGCCTCGGTTTCTCCAATTCCAGATTCTTCGCGAAGGAAATCGCCGCGTTCATCACGCAGAAAGGACGCGAAATCCTGACCAACACCAAAGACGCCGTCGAAAAGATGACCTTCGAAGTTATCTACGGAGATACCGACAGCATCATGATCAATACGAATTGTTTAGATTACGATCAAGTATTCAAGATCGGGAATAAAATCAAACAGGAAATTAACAAATTGTATCGCCAGGTTGAATTGGATATAGATGGCGTCTTCAAATATCTCCTACTATTGAAAAAGAAAAAGTACGCGGCTGTTACTGTCACCAAATCTAAAACGGGCGAATTGAAGCTTGCCCAGGAGCATAAGGGATTGGATATTGTGCGAAGGGATTGGTCGGGACTCTCCGCGGAATGCGGAAAAACCGTTCTAAATTATATCTTGAGCTCTGATAGTTTAGAGGAGAAAATTGAGAACGTCCAAAACCATTTGGCGCGGATAAAAAGTGATTTGGAGAGCAACTCGGTACCTTTAACCTTGTTAATGATCACAAAGCAATTGACCAAGAACCCCAAAGAGTATTCTGAGAAGAATTCCTTGCCACACGTACAGGTGGCGCTGCGGTATAATCAAAAAGGAGGAAAACAATTGCAAAACGGCGATACAGTTGGATATATTATCTGCGATAATGGAACCAGCGCGCCTGCCACGCAAAGAGCTTATCACTTCGAAGAACTGAAGAATTCAGACACCCTCAAGATCGACGTCAAGTACTATTTGGGCCTTCAAATCTATCCTGTAATATCGCGCCTGTGCGAGCCAATAGCCGGGTTGGACAATTACCAAATAGCTATGTGGCTGGGCGTGGACGTCGCTAACGTGAAGAAACCAAAGGAGAAAGACGATTCCGAAGATATACAATACAACGATACCGTGAAGTTTAGGAAATGCGAGCCATTTACGTTCGTTTGCCCCACGTGTAAGGCTGAGAATAAAGTCAGCGAACCTGCCTATAACGGTGTTTGTTTCCTAGAGCGATGCTCGAATAGTAAGTGTTCCGTCAGACCGATCGATAACGTATATTGTATAGCGAACCAATTGACTTTGAGCATGCACCGGTACATTAAGAAGTTCTACAGATTCGAGATGACATGCGAAGATCCGGCCTGCCTTAACGAGGAAAGTTTCGTAACGATAAATATCGCTGGGAAATACTCCTTGTGTCGGATGTGTAAGGAAAGCATCATGTATCTAAAATACACCGCGCAGGACCTTCACTTGCAACTATCATACTTTCAACATTTATTCATGACCAGGAAAGGTCCTAAAAGTAAGTTCGAATTGGTTTACTATGTATATCTCAAATAGATCCGAACTTAGTAAAATAGCTTGGTTCTAAAAAAAAGAGAGATAAATCAGAGGTCTCCAAACGTTTTAACCTAAAGGTCACACTGTCTCCTCCACTAAGTTCCAAGGGCTAAGACCTAGCTAGCTTATCATATCAACATACTGCAATTTGAATTACGGATAAATTTCATTCATTACAGTAATACGGCGCCATCTTGTGGGGAACCATGGGGCGTAGTTTGAAGAAATAAAGCTCGAAAATAAAATGCAACATGACATCTATATAAGAGATTAAATCTGAATACGTAGGCTTCTACGGCCAGGGTCAGTAGTAAATGAACTGTTTACGGAATTGAACCGTGTAATGATAAGGTATAAGAGAAACTGAAATAAGAATAAGAGGAAAAACAAAGAAATAAAAAGAGAGAAAGGCGAGATCTCGACGTTTCGCCTCCGTCGTAGGAGGCGAAACGTCGAACTTTGGAAGCTCACGATAAATGCGAAAATCTTCTGACGTGTCTCGCTGAGTACCGGGTTTGTATAGGACGCGAGCGTTACGCCTGAACGCTTGGTCGAGTAGAAGGGTGCGGTGTTTGCAGGAGCGGTTTCCTTGTGATGTTTTTGGATCTCCATTGGGGACGTTTTGTTTCTAAGCCCCCTTCCAAAATTGCCAACATTCTCTCTTCTCCTAAGGTTCAAGTTCAGACCTTTTCCCCTAAAGGTGTCTACAACATCCCCCTACTCTTGTGGTTTAGTAGACATAGGTGAGACAGGTCGCTCACTCGAATCCCGCATCAAAAAGCACTAATATTGTCTTAAATCGGGACACGTGCCATCGTCTGCGGTAGCCGAACAACATCTTGAAACGGGCTACAATATTCTATTTACAGAAACTTCGATCATCGCGAAAAATCCTCATTTCTATGGCAGAAAAATCAGAGAGGCAATGGAGATCCAAAAACTCCCTAATAATATTAATAGGGAGGATCATCTAACCGCGATATGGAAATTGCTCTTGCAAGCTCCGCCCCCCTTTACTCAGTTACCGGGCCGCGTTGGTTCCCCTGTGTCTCTCCTGAAGAAGCTTCCTACGACGGAGACAAACCCCCTTTCTCTTTTCTTTTTCTGTTCCCCTTCTTTTTTTTTTGTCCCCCTTCTTTTTTTTTCTTTTTCTGTCCTCCTTCTTTTTTTTTTCTTTTTCTGTCCCCCATCTTTTTTTTTTTCTTTTTCTGTCCCCCTTCTTTTTTTTCGTTTTCTTTACTCTTATTCTTATTTCATGTTCTCTTATACCTTATCATGATACGGTCGAATTCCGGAAACCGTTCTAATGCTTATTGTAATAAAATTAATGACCGCACATTAAGAAGGAATTGTAAATATACACACAAACGTGAGAAAATGCATTTATATTTTTTCCAAATAGATTAACGAATTGACCACTAAGTATTGGTTTGTGGACATGATTTATCAACTCTAGTCATTCATAATCCCCTCCAAAATAAACTAACACATTTCTTACACTTTTCCTAATCGATATCTTTCAAATATTTGCAGGAGTGAAACTCGATTCGTTATTGCAAGACGGATACGACCTCCTCCGAAAGACCGTCGACAGAATCCTAAATCGGTCCGGTTTCAACAAGATCGATTTGGGATCGATGTTCGCTCCGTTCGTACCATCTAAGAATGCTGTTAAAGAAGAAGATGTGCTTAACATAAAAAGCGATGATGAATCGGAAATGAACGATCTATAAATTTTGAAGTCGTTTCTTGTTGTTTTATAAGTTTTTTTTTATTTATTCGTTTTAGTATGTTTTAAAGTAGTATATTGTATAAATAATTTTTATAGAGTTGTAAAAGATTTTAAAATGGAATAAATCGTTTTAGTAATTAACGCCAACTGAAACCTTTAGAAAAACATATTTATACTAATTTCCTGAATAAAATCAGCACCTTAAAAACTGTAGACAAATACGAGCGGTTCTTATTATATTTCTGTCGATTTGTCACATCTTAACGAATTGCGTAAGACTTAATCGTAGCACCGGACATTAAAAAACCAATCTCGCTTTCTATTGTTAATATTATAGGGCTTACTTTTGAAACATTTTACCGCAGTTACTTGTTGCTCTTTTGACATTCTAACGTACATTTCTCATGTTCTTTTAGTTAACTTCTTTAATCTAAATACTACATTGAAACTTGAAATTTTTGTTTTACGACGGAATGTGTAGAAAATTTTATAATGCATCAAAATTGTCCATTCACGTTAAAAATGCAGTAAACAGCGCAGCGATCGACGTCCAAATTACGCCGAAGAAATTGACTCGATGGAATAGCAATAAATTCAAAACAACTCGACAGCGTTATAAACGTAAAAGTTGGAATTATTCAATTGTAAATGATATTTAATGAATATCGTCTTTTATAGTAATAATAATACTTCGTGCTTTCGCATCCTCCAGCGGCTTTTCGCCAATTACAGGAGACATCGGCCAGCCATGAGTTATCATTATGCTTGCGCCTATAGAGCGTCTTAAGATGATCTCGGCATTCGCCAATGAGTGAGGAAAACCATAGAAAAACCTCAACCTTGAGATACAACGCTGGGGGGGTTCGAGAACTCGGCACCTCCGGACTGATACCCAAGCGTGCTAGGCACTGAGCCATCAGCTCAATTATTAGAATGGTATATTCAAATATTCAGTAATATTACAAATAGGGCTCTAAAATGGACTATTTTTGTGATAATTGGTTTATAAAACTACAAAAGCACCAAAATCAATAAAGACGTTTGAGGGCGTCCGACATTGATGACATTTCGCTTTTTCCAACTTTCATTTTTTGAAACAATATTTCTCGTGTACGTGAATTCGGCTGGTGCTTATTAGACAATTACCATCCTACTAACGTAATTTCGGAACAACCTGGAAATTCTACTTTGCAACGCGGCGCTTTCCTGAAATGCAGTCACTGCTTGTGCGTTAATTCCAGTATTTGACGTCACTCATTATTAGAGGGGTACCTTAATGAATGCAGTTAAATGAAATATATTGCAGTACCTACTAACGAATAAAGAAAAAATAAAAGGTCAAGTTCCAGTGTAAATGTCTACACTGCTGTACTGAGATTTTAATGTAATTCAATGCCAACCAGTGTTCCTCAAACTTTACGATAAAAATGATACATAATATCTTAGTTATTTTGAAACTTGTCTAATTATTTTTCTACAAAATGAGTTTCTATTTAGGGGGTGCGTTCCATGTTGGAAATTATTCATGAAGTTGTAAGACATCCTGTATAATTAATAATTTATTAATATCTTAGCATGTGCCTTGCTTGATTTTTTAAAAACGTTCTAAAAATGCGTTATTCATCAATACACAAATGCGTTTGAAAATTCCTTTACCATCTTCCATGTTAAATACGCTTTCAAGGTCATTACTTAAATTTAAGTGAATGCACCGTAAACCAATAACTTTAAACTCTGTGTACAGATGTCTCATAAAAAACTGATCGTATTCAAAAATTTATCCTATATCAATAAAAAAAATTACAGACAAGTAACTATAAAACACGTAATACAACTAAAAGGTAAAATCTTAAAAATTAAGAAGGTGCTGGAAACATGTTCCTATTTGAACGTTCGTATAATTAAACAAAAAAAAAAATAAAATAAAACGATTCTAAATAAATGTGATCTTCGTACGGGTTTGGTTAATCTGCCAAACGTTAAGTTCTTCGTACTCCTCGATGCAACTGTCGACTTGATCCGGGTTATATCCTTTGCTGGCGCATTTTTCGATCGCATCCGACACTTTAACGGTCTTACTATCACCTGCCAGGTCTCTGATAATCGCGAATATCTTATCGTTGGCGCTCATAGGTCTGAAATCAATCGAGACGAATACATCTAGCGAAATATTCAAAAAATCGCTTATTGTACCTTTGCCCTCTATTTTCGAACGTTTGATTCAACGAATCCTTACTCATCTCCATCAATCGGATCGCTTCCATTACGTCATCCTTCTCGACGGTATTGGAGAGTCGCAATCTAGCGAGCGCCGTCGATAACCGCAAGATCCCGAGGAGATTCCTGGCGGACGTGAACGTCATGTCTCTAGAATTCCTCGCCTCCCTTCGTAATTCGACGTAGGCGGCTGTGAAATTGAGGAAAAATAAATCGAGCGCCGGGATTAGATCGACAACTTACAAACAATGAAATCGGACAAGTCCTCGGGTATCGACGGCTCTTTCATTTTGCATAACGCGATGTATTTTCTCATCACCTGCATGCTTAACACTTCGGTGTCCGTGGTAGGCTGTTTGCTATGTTGGTGGACGTAGGTGATGTGCTTAGCCAATCGTAAATCGTTGTCTCTATCCGGTTTATCCTGTATTAACCAGAGGAGATCGAATCTCGACAATAGAGCGGCCGGTAATTGAATATTCTGTTCTATAGTTCGTTTAGGGTTGTATCTACCATACGCTGGATTGGCCGCTGCTAAGATGGAGACACGTGCGTTGAGACATGTCATGATACCGGCCTAGAAACAAAGTACAAGGGAAACTTAGTTACCTATCACCGATACAATGTTCTATAGATCATATCACAAGCAGGGGTACAGCGACTAATTTTTATATCTTTATATTATCGTAGTTAATTGTTACTCGTTCAATATAAGCGATTCCATATATATGCGCTTGGAATGTTCGGACGCTAGAACAATCTGGAAAGATTCATAACGCTATCAAGGAGGTGGAATGATATAATAAAGAAACAAATTGCTAAATGTGTCACAAACTTTATACCAATATCCGAAAGAATTATTCTATTGCAGCTACATACGGCACCAGCCAACATAAACATAGTTCAAGTATATAGACCAACTTCCCAACATAGCGAAGAAGTAAGACATAGTCGTAACGGTTGTCGGGTTTGAAAATACCAACCACAGTTGTCAGGGACGAAAAACCTAGTGATACGGAGGAACCCGACAACCGTTACGACTATGAAAAACGGCCGTGAAAGTCTGAAATACTATTTAAAAGAAGTAAAACAATTCTACTCCCTAATCGGAATTGACCAAACAATTACTGCAGATAGTCATGGGACGTTTTAATGTAACAATCGGAAAATGACAATTTTGCATTTGTTTACATAAACGGTTAGATTGTTAATACACCACATGTGGCTTTGCAAATAACCACAATTTTGTGAATTATTAATTGTGATATATAATTTTAAGTCATATAGTGCGTATAATAACTTTGGATAGCCCAATTGATAACACAAATCATTGATAAATATCAGCAACAGAAGTGGACCCAAGTTACTCCTCTGAGGAACACCAGAGATAGGCGTGAAGTAAACAGATTTAAAGCCCACACATGCCACAACTATTTTCTATCAAAAAGATACGATTAGAGTAATGCTAGGAGTAAAGACGAAAACCCAACAATATCCAACTTCTTAATAAGCAGGATGTGATCGATCCGATCGAAGGCTTTTGCTAGGTCAGTATATACAACAAATGACGATTGCAAGGACTGTGTGGATGTACAATTCACAGGTATAGCAGTAAACTCCACTCACAAATTAATTAATTATACGGAACGCAGCGTTTCGAGAGCACGTGGGACTGGACAGTCGGTAACACGGTTGACAATGAGAGCCCACGTAATCTCGAAACGCTGCGTTCCGCATAATTAATTAATTTGTGTGAGTGGAGTTTACTGCTACATCTGTGAAATATATACAACATTTTAGCAAAATTATTTGGTAACGCTATCGGTCGGCAATTGGAAACAACACATTTCTCGCCACTTTTGTAAATAGGTACCAAATTGGAAATTTTCCATACAGATGGAAAGATGGATGTTTTGAGACTTAGATCAAACAAGTAGCAAAGAAGGGAAGCAAAAATACGCGCACAATCCCTAACTACAAAGGCCGGAATATTATCGCAACCTACTGTGTAATTATCTTTTATCGATTTAATACAGCACGTCTATCTCAGTCGCAGAAACAAGATCAACCATATCGGCGTCAGGAAAAGTCGAAGCATCAGGCATCGGAGTTAACGTAGACAGAAGGTACACCGATATGGAGGGTGGATCGTCATACGTATCGATAGAACATACTCGTGATAGGAACACAATTGTTACCGTATTCCTGTCGATTTGTCACGTCTTCATAAAATATATAATGAAACATCCTAGAATCGCATAAGAAATATTTTATATACAACGCATTTGTTTTATCCAACCCGAAATCAATCACATGCAACTTTATTCAAAGACATCATTTCATATTACTACCGTTTATATCGTTGTAGATTTAATCGTAGTTTATTAATTGTGTGAAGCATCTTTATCTTGAAGCGTACTACAATTATAAAATCAAATATAGACGACTGACCTTTGCAATGCTGATAGTCTGTTGCTCCATAACTTCGTGAATTGCCGTTCGATCGCCATCAGCCATTTTGTCGAATTCGTCGATGCAACAGACGCCTTGATCTGCTAAAACAAGGGCACCTCCTTCTAACATCATCTCGCCGGTCATAGGATCTTTCATAACCGCTGCGGTTAGACCTACCCCGGATGAACCACGCCCGGTAGTGTATTGACCTTAAAAGCAATACGTTATAGAAAAGAATTTAACGCCTTACATTCTAAATGATGTACAGCTCATCAAAAATTACCTTTCCAGCATAGCTAACTTTGTTAAACTGTACACTCGGTTGTCATCCCACATGTATATAGCGAGGTGAGTGTAAATACTTACTTCTCGGTGCCAGACGATTTATATATCCTAATAATTGCGACTTGGCAACGCCGGGATCACCCATTAAACAAATATTTATATTACCCCTGATCTTCATACCGTCCGGTCGACGATCTACACCGCCGACCAAAAGCAATAATAAAGCTTTCTTAACGTTTAGGTGCCCATAAATTTCTGGAGCCAACGACGCGGCTAACTTCGTATAAAAGTCGTCCTGGGTCAGAATGGCGAGTTCCTCCTGTGTTAAACTGGCTGAAGCTATTTCATCCTCCGAGGTTTTGTTCAAAGATATTATTCTCTAAAGTTTACGTCGATTAACAGTGGCATCTTTCGTTAAATTCAATGAATTACGAATAAAAAACTGACTACTCACATGAGCTTCCAAATATGTCTCCGATAATAACCCTCCAACAATTTGTTTAAATCCAGCACGAACTAATGGAAGAAAAATCCCGGTAATGGCCACATGGTCTCCTGGCAGAGCATGTCGTGTAGTTTCTCCTCGACAAAATATTGTTAAAGATCGTGGAATGTGTCCAACAGGAACTTGGTCACTCTAAAATTTTGCTCTGTATGTCACAACATCCATAGAAAGTAACGAAACAAGAAACATTGATAGCCATCAAAAAACAAAAACCTACCAATTCTTGTATTCGTATCTCCTGGAACTTCATAAATTTAGATCCTCTGGTTTGTAAATACAATCTCCCACCGGATTTATTAACGCGACAATCTTCACTGGGGCACATATTAATCGGCATGAAGGTTAAACCATTTACAGGTTGGTATGTTTCGGCACCGCATTGATCGCAAGTATAAGTTGCAACACACATCATTGGCTTCACGTCCCCACAACGTGTCACAATTCCTCTGACGGTAACTAATTTCCCGATGTGCTCGGCTTTTACTTCACGTATCGGTACAATTTTATGTGTCGTAGATTCTTTAAAGTATACTTCACTGAAAAAAGCAAAACGTTATCGACTTTTCGCGCAATCTCCACGTACTCACTATCTACGCATCAATTCGGGGGGAAATTTATTCTGAGCAGTTCTCTGCTCATTCGGTTGATGAGTACGATTTTCCATCATTAATCTATGCTCGATGTAAACATCTAAGGCATCTTTTGCTACAACGTCGTGCTCTTTAAAAGTGGGCAATAGTTCGTAAACAATATCCGATAACATGTTAACGTATCTCCTAGTGTTATTGACAACAGCCTCGGCCAAGTCTGGATCA
>JAENHH010000135.1:0-38018 GCA_023509865.1 Trypoxylus dichotomus | reverse complement strand
GGACTTCAACCATGAAAAGCGAGACAACGGACTTCACATGAGCTGGATATTTCGACAGCCGAAAGTTCCGAAATTTCGATCGGTGATATCTCGAAAACGCATGAAGATATCGACGTTTCGTGGCAGAAAATTTGTATCTCTGCTATCCGCGATCGCATCAATGCTGTATGACGTTCTGTATTTATTGTAGAAATTTCGACGCATACTTCCGAACGACGAAAACCAGAATACTAACATCTCTAACTGTATAGGAGCTTTAGCGCTTTAAAGCTCATATCTACTGAATGATTGCAGGTATTGAGTTGACCTTTTTTTTTTCAAATAAATAGTAAAAAAAAGTAAAATAGTAATTCAAGATTTGGATTCTTACTCTTTTAATTTTTAAACGTTAATATCTTCCGAATGGTTAGACCTAGCGGGCCGAACGGAACGCAACATTTTCATTGCTCGAAAATTGGAAGAGTTGAAGATCCAATGATCGTTTTGGTTGTTAGAGTGTCTCAGTTGAAAAAAGAAATTCGTTTTTTTTACTTTGAGATGCCGTAGCAACCAAAGTTATTTTCCAACTTCTGGAGATAAAAGCTAATTTCTTTCCCGCGATAATTTTTTCTCTTATATTTGAAAAACGGTTAGGGCTAGAGGGCTGAAATTTCTCTGGCGTAATACACCCATATATGGCCACGTTCCGGTAGGGTCAAAACCCCGAAATTCCGACCCTCGATTTTTCGGATCGAAAAAATTTCATTTTTTCGCGTTTCTTCGAAGCCCCGAAACTTCAAACGCCCGTATCTCTTAAACGGTTAGAGATATCGAAGCGTGCTAAAAAAATTCTTGTTCGGCGCATAAAAATCTACCGGATAACATGATAAAAACGGTAATTTTCGGACTTCGATATTTCACCGAAATTTCTCGACCGAATCTCCGTATCTCGGCTATGCGCGGTCGCAGCGCGACCGTTCGGTGCTCATTGGAAAGATCTCGACGCGTACTTTCGAACGGCGCAAACCGGGATCCTCTATCTATAACCGTTTAGGAGCTACGGCGCTTCAAAGTTTCGGAGTTAAGCATTTTGGAAATTTCGAAACTTTAAACGCGATTTTCTCCTTAACGGTTAGAGATAGAGAGGCAAACTTTTTTATCGTAATCTACGCGAAAATACGCGTCTTTTGATATATCACTCGACCCCATTCGGAGCTCCGTTAAGAAGTTGAGTTTTGCACCCCTCAACTTTCAAACGTCCATATCTCCTAAACGGTTAGGGCTAGGGGGCTGAAATTTCTCAGGCGTAATACACCCATATATGGCCACGTTCCGGTAGGGTCAAAACCCCGAAATTCCGACCCTCGATTTTTCGGGTCGAAAAATTTCATCGTTTTGGTCAGAAAATGCGACGTTTCTGCTGCGCGTTAACGGGAAGAGTTAGACGTTCGCTTATCGGCGCGTCGTAAGGACCCTACGAGGGTTCTAAACAGGCGAAAGAAGGACGCCCTAGCTCAACGCGTTCCGACGCTACAGCGCTTCAAAGTTGGAATTTTTTTCTCTCTTTCAACTTTGACGGGCCGTAGCCGCTAAACGGTTAGAGATAGGGCGTCCGGAGTGGTCGCAATCGATTCCGCGGACATTTTTCTATCGGAAACCGTCTAATTCGTCCGTCCGAACGGCGTCGTTAACGCGCGACACGAGAAAACGTCGAAAGATGTCGTTTTCGGGGTCGATTTTTCGCGTTTTTTCGAAGCCCCGAAACTTCAAACGCCCGTATCTCTTAAACGGTTAGAGATATCGAAGCGTGCTAAAAGAATTCTTGTTCGGCACGTAAAAATCTACCGGATAGGATGATAAAAACGGTAATTTTCGGACTTCGATATTTTACCGAAATTTCTCGACCGAATCTGCGTATCAGGTAATGCGTGGTCGCAGCGCGACCGTCCGGTGCTCATTTGAAAGATCTCGACGCGTACTTTCGAACGGTGCAAACCGGGATCCTCTATCTATAACCGTTTAGGAGCTACGGCGCTTCAAAGTTTCGGAGTTAAGCATTTTTGGAAATTTCGAAACTTTAAACGCGATTTTCTCCTTAACGGTTAGAGATAGAGAGGCAAACTTTTTTTTATCGTAATCTACGCGAAAATACGCGTCTTTTGATATATCACTCGACCCCATTCGGAGCTCCGTTAAGAAGTTGAGATTTGCACCCCTCAACTTTCAAACGTCCATATCTCCTAAACGGTTAGGGCTAGGGGGCTGAAATTTCTCAGGCGTAATACACCCATATATGGCCACGTTCCGGTAGGGTCAAAACCCCGAAATTCCGACCCTCGATTTTTCGGGTCGAAAAAATTTCATCGTTTTGGTCAGAAAAAATGCGACGTTTCTGCTGCGCGTTAACGGGAAGAGTTAGACGTTCGCTTATCGGCGCGTCGTAAGGACCCTACGAGGGTTCTAAACAGGCGAAAGAAGGACGCCCTAGCTCAACGCGTTCCGACGCTACAGCGCTTCAAAGTTGGAATTTTTCTCTCTCTTTCAACTTTGACGGGCCGTAGCCGCTAAACGGTTAGAGATAGGGCATCCGGAGTGGTCGCAATCGATTCCGCGGACATTTTTCTATCGGAAACCGTCTAATTCGTCCGTCCGAACGGCGTCGTTAACGCGCGACACGAGAAAACGTCGAAAGATGTCGTTTTCGGGGTCGATTTTTTCGCGTTTTTTCGAAGCCCCGAAACTTCAAACGCCCGTATCTCTTAAACGGTTAGAGATATCGAAGCGTGCTAAAAAATTCTTGTTCCGCACGTAAAAATCTACCGGATAGGATGATAAAACGGTAATTTTCGGACTTCGATATTTTACCGAAATTTCTCGACCGAATCTTCGTATCTCGGTTATGCGTGGTCGCAGCGCGACCGTTCGGTGCTCATTTGAAAGATCTCGACGCGTACTTTCGAACGGCGCAAACCGGGATCCTCTATCTATAACCGTTTAGGAGCTACGGCGCTTCAAAGTTTCGGAGTTAAGCATTTTTGGAAATTTCGAAACTTTAAACGCGATTTTCTCCTTAACGGTTAGAGATAGAGAGGCAAACTTTTTTTTATCGTAATCTACGCGAAAATACGCGTCTTTTGATATATCACTCGACCCCATTCGGAGCTCCGTTAAGAAGTTGAGTTTTACACAACCTCAACTTTCAAACGTCCATATCTCCTAAACGGTTAGGGCTAGGGGGCTGAAATTTCTCAGGCGTAATACACCCATATATGGCCACGTTCCGGTAGGGTCAAAACCCCGAAATTCCGACCCTCGATTTTTCGGGTCGAAAAAATTTCATCGTTTTGGTCAGAAAAAAATGCGACGTTTCTGCTGCGCGTTAACGGGAAGAGTTAGACGTTCGCTTATCGGCGCGTCGTAAGGACCCCTACGAGGGTTCTAAACAGGCGAAAGAAGGACGCCCTAGCTCAACGCGTTCCGACGCTACAGCGCTTCAAAGTTGGAATTTTTTTTCTCTTTCAACTTTGACGGGCCGTAGCCGCTAAACGGTTAGAGATAGGGCGTCCGGAGTGGTCGCAATCGATTCCGCGGACATTTTTCTATCGGAAACCGTCTAATTCGTCCGTCCGAACGGCGTCGTTAACGCGCGACACGAGAAAACGTCGAAAGATGTCGTTTTCGGGGTCGATTTTTTCGCGTTTTTTCGAAGCCCCGAAACTTCAAACGCCCGTATCTCTTAAACGGTTAGAGATATCGAAGCGTGCTAAAAAAATTCTTGTTCGGCACGTAAAAATCTACCGGATAGGATGATAAAAACGGTAATTTTCGGACTTCGATATTTTACCGAAATTTCTCGACCGAATCTTCGTATCTCGGTAATGCGTGGTCGCAGCGCGACCGTTCGGTGCTCATTTGAAAGATCTCGACGCGTACTTTCGAACGGCGCAAACCGGGATCCTCTATCTATAACCGTTTAGGAGCTACGGCGCTTCAAAGTTTCGGAGTTAAGCATTTTGGAAATTTCGAAACTTTAAACGCGATTTTCTCCTTAACGGTTAGAGATAGAGAGGCAAACTTTTTTATCGTAATCTACGCGAAAATACGCGTCTTTTGATATATCACTCGACCCCATTCGGAGCTCCGTTAAGAAGTTGAGTTTTGCACCCCTCAACTTTCAAACGTCCATATCTCCTAAACGGTTAGGGCTAGGGGCTGAAATTTCTCAGGCGTAATACACCCATATATGGCCACGTTCCGGTAGGGTCAAAACCCCGAAATTCCGACCCTCGATTTTTCGGGTCGAAAAAATTTCATCGTTTTGGTCAGAAAAAATGCGACGTTTCTGCTGCGCGTTAACGGGAAGAGTTAGACGTTCGCTTATCGGCGCGTCGTAAGGACCCTACGAGGGTTCTAAACAGGCGAAAGAAGGACGCCCTAGCTCAACGCGTTCCGACGCTACAGCGCTTCAAAGTTGGAATTTTTTTCTCTCTTTCAACTTTGACGGGCCGTAGCCGCTAAACGGTTAGAGATAGGGCGTCCGGAGTGGTCGCAATCGATTCCGCGGACATTTTTCTATCGGAAACCGTCTAATTCGTCCGTCCGAACGGCGTCGTTAACGCGCGACACGAGAAAACGTCGAAAGATGTCGTTTTCGGGGTCGATTTTTTCGCGTTTTTTCGAAGCCCCGAAACTTCAAACGCCCGTATCTCTTAAACGGTTAGAGATATCGAAGCGTGCTAAAAAAATTCTTGTACGGCACGTAAAAATCTACCGGATAGGATGATAAAAACGGTAATTTTCGGACTTCGATATTTTACCGAAATTTCTCGACCGAATCTGCGTATCAGGTAATGCGTGGTCGCAGCGCGACCGTCCGGTGCTCATTTGAAAGATCTCGACGCGTACTTTCGAACGGCGCAAACCGGGATCCTCTATCTATAACCGTTTAGGAGCTACGGCGCTTCAAAGTTTCGGAGTTAAGCATTTTTGGAAATTTCGAAACTTTAAACGCGATTTTCTCCTTAACGGTTAGAGATAGAGAGGCAAACTTTTTTTTATCGTAATCTACGCGAAAATACGCGTCTTTTGATATATCACTCGACCCCATTCGGAGCTCCGTTAAGAAGTTGAGTTTTGCACCTCAACTTTCAAACGTCCATATCTCCTAAACGGTTAGGGCTAGGGGGCTGAAATTTCTCAGGCGTAATACACCCGTATATGGCCACGTTCCGGTAGGGTCAAAACCCCGAAATTCCGACCCTCGATTTTTCGGGTCGAAAAAATTTCATCGTTTTGGTCAGAAAAAAATGCGACGTTTCTGCTGCGCGTTAACGGGAAGAGTTAGACGTTCGCTTATCGGCGCGTCGTAAGGACCCCTACGAGGGTTCTAAACAGGCGAAAGAAGGACGCCCTAGCTCAACGCGTTCCGACGCTACAGCGCGTCAAAGTTGGAATTTTTTTTCTCTCTCTTTCAACTTTGACGGGCCGTAGCCGCTAAACGGTTAGAGATAGGGCGTCCGGAGTGGTCGCAATCGATTCCGCGGACATTTTTCTATCGGAAACCGTCTAATTCGTCCGTCCGAACGGCGTCGTTAACGCGCGACACGAGAAAACGTCGAAAGATGTCGTTTTCGGGGTCGATTTTTCGCGTTTTTTCGAAGCCCTGAAACTTCAAACGCCCGTATCTCTTAAACGGTTAGAGATATCGAAGCGTGCTAAAAAATTCTTGTTCCGCACGTAAAAATCTACCGGATAGGATGATAAAACGGTAATTTTCGGACTTCGATATTTTACCGAAATTTCTCGACCGAATCTCCGTATCTCGGTTATGCGTGGTCGCAGCGCGACCGTTCGGTGCTCATTTGAAAGATCTCGACGCGTACTTTCGAACGGCGCAAACCGGGATTCTCTATCTATAACCGTTTAGGAGCTACGGCGCTTCAAAGTTTCGGAGTTAAGCATTTTTGGAAATTTCGAAACTTTAAACGCGATTTTCTCCTTAACGGTTAGAGATAGAGAGGCAAACTTTTTTTTTATCGTAATCTACGCGAAAATACGCGTCTTTTGATATATCACTCGACCCCATTCGGAGCTCCGTTAAGAAGTTGAGTTTTGCACCCCCTCAACTTTCAAACGTCCATATCTCCTAAACGGTTAGGGCTAGGGGGCTGAAATTTCTCAGGCGTAATACACCCATATATGGCCACGTTCCGGTAGGGTCAAAACCCCGAAATTCCGACCCTCGATTTTTCGGGTCGAAAAAATTTCATCGTTTTGGTCAGAAAAAAATGCGACGTTTCTGCTGCGCGTTAACGGGAAGAGTTAGACGTTCGCTTATCGGCGCGTCGTAAGGACCCTACGAGGGTTCTAAACAGGCGAAAGAAGGACGCCCTAGCTCAACGCGTTCCGACGCTACAGCGCTTCAAAGTTGGAATTTTTTCTCTCTTTCAACTTTGACGGGCCGTAGCCGCTAAACGGTTAGAGATAGGGCGTCCGGAGTGGTCGCAATCGATTCCGCGGACATTTTTCTATCGGAAACCGTCTAATTCGTCCGTCCGAACGGCGTCGTTAACGCGCGACACGAGAAAACGTCGAAAGATGTCGTTTTCGGGGTCGATTTTTTCGCGTTTTTTCGAAGCCCCGAAACTTCAAACGCCCGTATCTCTTAAACGGTTAGAGATATCGAAGCGTGCTAAAAAATTCTTGTTCCGCACGTAAAAATCTACCGGATAGGATGATAAAAACGGTAATTTTCGGACTTCGATATTTTACCGAAATTTCTCGACCGAATCTTCGTATCTCGGTTATGCGTGGTCGCAGCGCGACCGTTCGGTGCTCATTTGAAAGATCTCGACGCGTACTTTCGAACGGCGCAAACCGGGATTCTCTATCTATAACCGTTTAGGAGCTACGGCGCGTCAAAGTTTCGGAGTTAAGCATTTTTGGAAATTTCGAAACTTTAAACGCGATTTTCTCCTTAACGGTTAGAGATAGAGAGGCAAACTTTTTTATCGTAATCTACGCGAAAATACGCGTCTTTTGATATATCACTCGACCCCATTCGGAGCTCCGTTAAGAAGTTGAGTTTTGCACCCCTCAACTTTCAAACGTCCATATCTCCTAAACGGTTAGGGCTAGGGGCTGAAATTTCTCAGGCGTAATACACCCATATATGGCCACGTTCCGGTAGGGTCAAAACCCCGAAATTCCGACCCTCGATTTTTCGGGTCGAAAAAATTTCATCGTTTTGGTCAGAAAAAAATGCGACGTTTCTGCTGCGCGTTAACGGGAAGAGTTAGACGTTCGCTTATCGGCGCGTCGTAAGGACCCCTACGAGGGTTCTAAACAGGCGAAAGAAGGACGCCCTAGCTCAACGCGTTCCGACGCTACAGCGCTTCAAAGTTGGAATTTTTTTTCTCTTTCAACTTTGACGGGCCGTAGCCGCTAAACGGTTAGAGATAGGGCGTCCGGAGTGGTCGCAATCGATTCCGCGGACATTTTTCTATCGGAAACCGTCTAATTCGTCCGTCCGAACGGCGTCGTTAACGCGCGACACGAGAAAACGTCGAAAGATGTCGTTTTCGGGGTCGATTTTTTCGCGTTTTTTCGAAGCCCCGAAACTTCAAACGCCCGTATCTCTTAAACGGTTAGAGATATCGAAGCGTGCTAAAAAATTCTTGTTCCGCACGTAAAAATCTACCGGATAGGATGATAAAACGGTAATTTTCGGACTTCGATATTTTACCGAAATTTCTCGACCGAATCTTCGTATCTCGGTTATGCGTGGTCGCAGCGCGACCGTTCGGTGCTCATTTGAAAGATCTCGACGCGTACTTTCGAACGGCGCAAACCGGGATTCTCTATCTATAACCGTTTAGGAGCTACGGCGCTTCAAAGTTTCGGAGTTAAGCATTTTTGGAAATTTCGAAACTTTAAACGCGATTTTCTCCTTAACGGTTAGAGATAGAGAGGCAAACTTTTTTATCGTAATCTACGCGAAAATACGCGTCTTTTGATATATCACTCGACCCCATTCGGAGCTCCGTTAAGAAGTTGAGTTTGCACCCTCAACTTTCAAACGTCCATATCTCCTAAACGGTTAGGGCTAGGGGGCTGAAATTTCTCAGGCGTAATACACCCATATATGGCCACGTTCCGGTAGGGTCAAAACCCCGAAATTCCGACCCTCGATTTTTCGGGTCGAAAAAATTTCATCGTTTTGGTCAGAAAAAAATGCGACGTTTCTGCTGCGCGTTAACGGGAAGAGTTAGACGTTCGCTTATCGGCGCGTCGTAAGGACCCCTACGAGGGTTCTAAACAGGCGAAAGAAGGACGCCCTAGCTCAACGCGTTCCGACGCTACAGCGCTTCAAAGTTGGAATTTTTTTTCTCTTTCAACTTTGACGGGCCGTAGCCGCTAAACGGTTAGAGATAGGGCGTCCGGAGTGGTCGCAATCGATTCCGCGGACATTTTTCTATCGGAAACCGTCTAATTCGTCCGTCCGAACGGCGTCGTTAACGCGCGACACGAGAAAACGTCGAACGATGTCGTTTTCGGAGTCGATTTTTCGCGTTTTTCGAAGCCCGAAACTTCAAACGCCCGTATCTCTTAAACGGTTAGAGATATCGAAGCGTGCTAAAAAAATTCTTGTTCGGCGCGCAAAAATCTACCGGATAGGATGATAAAAAAGGTAATTTTCGGACTTCGATATTTTACCGAAATTTCTCGACCGAATCTGAGTATCAGGTAATGCGTTGTCGCAGCGCGACCGTCCGGTGCTCATTTGAAAGATCTCGACGCGTACTTTCGAACGGCGCAAACCGGGATCCTCTATCTATAACCGTTTAGGAGCTACGGCGCTTCAAAGTTTCGGAGTTAAGCATTTTTGGAAATTTCGAAACTTTAAACGCGATTTTCTCCTTAACGGTTAGAGATAGAGAGGCAAACTTTTTTTTATCGTAATCTACGCGAAAATACGCGTCTTTTGATATATCACTCGACCCCATTCGGAGCTCCGTTAAGAAGTTGAGTTTTGCACCCCCTCAACTTTCAAACGTCCATATCTCCTAAACGGTTAGGGCTAGGGGGCTGAAATTTCTCAGGCGTAATACACCCATATATGGCCACGTTCCGGTAGGGTCAAAACCCCGAAATTCCGACCCTCGATTTTTCGGGTCGAAAAAATTTCATCGTTTTGGTCAGAAAAAATGCGACGTTTCTGCTGCGCGTTAACGGGAAGAGTTAGACGTTCGCTTATCGGCGCGTCGTAAGGACCCTACGAGGGTTCTAAACAGGCGAAAGAAGGACGCCCTAGCTCAACGCGTTCCGACGCTACAGCGCTTCAAAGTTGGAATTTTTTCTCTCTTTCAACTTTGACGGGCCGTAGCCGCTAAACGGTTAGAGATAGGGCGTCCGGAGTGGTCGCAATCGATTCCGCGGACATTTTTCTATCGGAAACCGTCTAATTCGTCCGTCCGAACGGCGTCGTTAACGCGCGACACGAGAAAACGTCGAAAGATGTCGTTTTCGGGGTCGATTTTTCGCGTTTTTACGAAGCCCCGAAACTTCAAACGCCCGTATCTCTTAAACGGTTAGAGATATCGAAGCGTGCTAAAAAAATTCTTGTTCCGCACGTAAAAATCTACCGGATAGGATGATAAAAACGGTAATTTTCGGACTTCGATATTTTACCGAAATTTCTCGACCGAATCTTCGTATCTCGGTTATGCGTGGTCGCAGCGCGACCGTTCGGTGCTCATTTGAAAGATCTCGACGCGTACTTTCGAACGGCGCAAACCGGGATTCTCTATCTATAACCGTTTAGGAGCTACGGCGCTTCAAAGTTTCGGAGTTAAGCATTTTTGGAAATTTCGAAACTTTAAACGCGATTTTCTCCTTAACGGTTAGAGATAGAGAGGCAAACTTTTTTTTATCGTAATCTACGCGAAAATACGCGTCTTTTGATATATCACTCGACCCCATTCGGAGCTCCGTTAAGAAGTTGAGTTTTGCACCTCAACTTTCAAACGTCCATATCTCCTAAACGGTTAGGGCTAGGGGCTGAAATTTCTCAGGCGTAATACACCCATATATGGCCACGTTCCGGTAGGGTCAAAACCCCGAAATTCCGACCCTCGATTTTTCGGGTCGAAAAATGTCATCGTTTTGGTCAGAAAAAATGCGACGTTTCTGCTGCGCGTTAACGGGAAGAGTTAGACGTTCGCTTATCGGCGCGTCGTAAGGACCCCTACGAGGGTTCTAAACAGGCGAAAGAAGGACGCCCTAGCTCAACGCGTTCCGACGCTACAGCGCTTCAAAGTTGGAATTTTTTTTCTCTCTCTTTCAACTTTGACGGGCCGTAGCCGCTAAACGGTTAGAGATAGGGCGTCCGGAGTGGTCGCAATCGATTTCGCGGACATTTTTCTATCGGAAACCGTCTAATTCGTCCGTCCGAACGGCGTCGTTAACGCGCGACACGAGAAAACGTCGAAAGATGTCGTTTTCGGGGTCGATTTTTTCGCGTTTTTTCGAAGCCCCGAAACTTCAAACGCCCGTATCTCTTAAACGGTTAGAGATATCGAAGCGTGCTAAAAAAATTCTTGTTCCGCACGTAAAAATCTACCGGATAGGATGATAAAAACGGTAATTTTCGGACTTCGATATTTTACCGAAATTTCTCGACCGAATCTTCGTATCTCGGTTATGCGTGGTCGCAGCGCGACCGTTCGGTGCTCATTTGAAAGATCTCGACGCGTACTTTCGAACGGCGCAAACCGGGATTCTCTATCTATAACCGTTTAGGAGCTACGGCGCTTCAAAGTTTCGGAGTTAAGCATTTTTGGAAATTTCGAAACTTTAAACGCGATTTTCTCCTTAACGGTTAGAGATAGAGAGGCAAACTTTTTTTATCGTAATCTACGCGAAAATACGCGTCTTTTGATATATCACTCGACCCCATTCGGAGCTCCGTTAAGAAGTTGAGTTTTGCACCCCCTCAACTTTCAAACGTCCATATCTCCTAAACGGTTAGGGCTAGGGGGCTGAAATTTCTCAGGCGTAATACACCCATATATGGCCACGTTCCGGTAGGGTCAAAACCCCGAAATTCCGACCCTCGATTTTTCGGGTCGAAAAAATTTCATCGTTTTGGTCAGAAAAATGCGACGTTTCTGCTGCGCGTTAACGGGAAGAGTTAGACGTTCGCTTATCGGCGCGTCGTAAGGACCCTACGAGGGTTCTAAACAGGCGAAAGAAGGACGCCCTAGCTCAACGCGTTCCGACGCTACAGCGCTTCAAAGTTGGAATTTTTTTCTCTCTTTCAACTTTGACGGGCCGTAGCCGCTAAACGGTTAGAGATAGGGCGTCCGGAGTGGTCGCAATCGATTCCGCGGACATTTTTCTATCGGAAACCGTCTAATTCGTCCGTCCGAACGGCGTCGTTAACGCGCGACACGAGAAAACGTCGAAAGATGTCGTTTTCGGGGTCGATTTTTTCGCGTTTTTTCGAAGCCCCGAAACTTCAAACGCCCGTATCTCTTAAACGGTTAGAGATATCGAAGCGTGCTAAAAAAATTCTTGTTCCGCACGTAAAAATCTACCGGATAGGATGATAAAAACGGTAATTTTCGGACTTCGATATTTTACCGAAATTTCTCGACCGAATCTCCGTATCTCGGTTATGCGTGGTCGCAGCGCGACCGCTCGGTGCTCATTTGAAAGATCTCGACGCGTACTTTCCAACGGCGCAAACCGGGATCCTCTATCTATAACCGTTTAGGAGCTACGGCGCTTCAAAGTTTCGGAGTTAAGCATTTTTGGAAATTTCGAAACTTTAGACGCGATTTTCTCCTTAACGGTTAGAGATAGAGAGGCAAACTTTTTTTTATCGTAATCTACGCGAAAATACGCGTCTTTTGATATATCACTCGACCCCATTCGGAGCTCCGTTAAGAAGTTGAGTTTTGCACCCCCTCAACTTTCAAACGTCCATATCTCCTAAACGGTTAGGGCTAGGGGGCTGAAATTTCTCAGGCGTAATACACCCATATATGGCCACGTTCCGGTAGGGTCAAAACCCCGAAATTCCGACCCTCGATTTTTCGGGTCGAAAAAATTTCATCGTTTTGGTCAGAAAAAATGCGACGTTTCTGCTGCGCGTTAACGGGAAGAGTTAGACGTTCGCTTATCGGCGCGTCGTAAGGACCCCTACGAGGGTTCTAAACAGGCGAAAGAAGGACGCCCTAGCTCAACGCGTTCCGACGCTACAGCGCTTCAAAGTTGGAATTTTTTTTCTCTCTCTTTCAACTTTGACGGGCCGTAGCCGCTAAACGGTTAGAGATAGGGCGTCCGGAGTGGTCGCAATCGATTCCGCGGACATTTTTCTATCGGAAACCGTCTAATTCGTCCGTCCGAACGGCGTCGTTAACGCGCGACACGAGAAAACGTCGAAAGATGTCGTTTTCGGGGTCGATTTTTTCGCGTTTTTTCGAAGCCCCGAAACTTCAAACGCCCGTATCTCTTAAACGGTTAGAGATATCGAAGCGTGCTAAAAAAATTCTTGTTCCGCACGTAAAAATCTACCGGATAGGATGATAAAAACGGTAATTTTCGGACTTCGATATTTTACCGAAATTTCTCGACCGAATCTTCGTATCTCGGTTATGCGTGGTCGCAGCGCGACAGTTCGGTGCTCATTTGAAAGATCTCGACGCGTACTTTCGAGCGGCGCAAACCGGGATTCTCTATCTATAACCGTTTAGGAGCTACGGCGCTTCAAAGTTTCGGAGTTAAGCATTTTTGGAAATTTCGAAACTTTAAACGCGATTTTCTCCTTAACGGTTAGAGATAGAGAGGCAAACTTTTTTATCGTAATCTACGCGAAAATACGCGTCTTTTGATATATCACTCGACCCCATTCGGAGCTCCGTTAAGAAGTTGAGTTTGCACCCCCTCAACTTTCAAACGTCCATATCTCCTAAACGGTTAGGGCTAGGGGGCTGAAATTTCTCAGGCGTAATACACCCATATATGGCCACGTTCCGGTAGGGTCAAAACCCCGAAATTCCGACCCTCGATTTTTCGGGTCGAAAAAATTTCATCGTTTTGGTCAGAAAAATGCGACGTTTCTGCTGCGCGTTAACGGGAAGAGTTAGACGTTCGCTTATCGGCGCGTCGTAAGGACCCTACGAGGGTTCTAAACAGGCGAAAGAAGGACGCCCTAGCTCAACGCGTTCCGACGCTACAGCGCTTCAAAGTTGGAATTTTTTTTCTCTCTCTTTCAACTTTGACGGGCCGTAGCCGCTAAACGGTTAGAGATAGGGCGTCCGGAGTGGTCGCAATCGATTCCGCGGACATTTTTCTATCGGAAACCGTCTAATTCGTCCGTCCGAACGGCCTCGTTAACGCGCGACACGAGAAAACGTCGAAAGATGTCGTTTTCGGGGTCGATTTTTCGCGTTTTTCGAAGCCCCGAAACTTCAAACGCCCGTATCTCTTAAACGGTTAGAGATATCGAAGCGTGCTAAAAAAATTCTTGTTCGGCACGTAAAAATCTACCGGATAGGATGATAAAAACGGTAATTTTCGGACTTCGATATTTTACCGAAATTTCTCGACCGAATCTTCGTATCTCGGTTATGCGTGGTCGCAGCGCGACCGTTCGGTGCTCATTTGAAAGATCTCGACGCGTACTTTCGAACGGCGCAAACCGGGATCCTCTATCTATAACCGTTTAGGAGCTACGGCGCTTCAAAGTTTCGGAGTTAAGCATTTTTGGAAATTTCGAAACTTTAAACGCGATTTTCTCCTTAACGGTTAGAGATAGAGAGGCAAACTTTTTTTTGTCGTAATCTACGCGAAAATACGCGTCTTTTGATATATCACTCGACCCCATTCGGAGCTCCGTTAAGAAGTTGAGTTTTGCACCCCCTCAACTTTCAAACGTCCATATCTCCTAAACGGTTAGGGCTAGGGGGCTGAAATTTCTCAGGCGTAATACACCCATATATGGCCACGTTCCGGTAGGGTCAAAACCCCGAAATTCCGACCCTCGATTTTTCGGGTCGAAAAAATGTCATCGTTTTGGTCAGAAAAAAATGCGACGTTTCTGCTGCGCGTTAACGGGAAGAGTTAGACGTTCGCTTATCGGCGCGTCGTAAGGACCCCTACGAGGGTTCTAAACAGGCGAAAGAAGGACGCCCTAGCTCAACGCGTTCCGACGCTACAGCGCTTCAAAGTTGGAATTTTTTTTCTCTCTCTTTCAACTTTGACGGGCCGTAGCCGCTAAACGGTTAGAGATAGGGCGTCCGGAGTGGTCGCAATCGATTCCGCGGACATTTTTCTATCGGAAACCGTCTAATTCGTCCGTCCGAACGGCGTCGTTAACGCGCGACACGAGAAAACGTCGAAAGATGTCGTTTTCGGGGTCGATTTTTTCGCGTTTTTTCGAAGCCCCGAAACTTCAAACGCCCGTATCTCTTAAACGGTTAGAGATATCGAAGCGTGCTAAAAAAATTCTTGTTCCGCACGTAAAAATCTACCGGATAGGATGATAAAAACGGTAATTTTCGGACTTCGATATTTTACCGAAATTTCTCGACCGAATCTTCGTATCTCGGTTATGCGTGGTCGCAGCGCGACCGTTCGGTGCTCATTTGAAAGATCTCGACGCGTACTTTCGAACGGCGCAAACCGGGATTCTCTATCTATAACCGTTTAGGAGCTACGGCGCTTCAAAGTTTCGGAGTTAAGCATTTTTGGAAATTTCGAAACTTTAAACGCGATTTTCTCCTTAACGGTTAGAGATAGAGAGGCAAACTTTTTTATCGTAATCTACGCGAAAATACGCGTCTTTTGATATATCACTCGACCCCATTCGGAGCTCCGTTAAGAAGTTGAGTTTTGCACCCCTCAACTTTCAAACGTCCATATCTCCTAAACGGTTAGGGCTAGGGGCTGAAATTTCTCAGGCGTAATACACCCATATATGGCCACGTTCCGGTAGGGTCAAAACCCCGAAATTCCGACCCTCGATTTTTCGGGTCGAAAAAATTTCATCGTTTTGGTCAGAAAAAAATGCGACGTTTCTGCTGCGCGTTAACGGGAAGAGTTAGACGTTCGCTTATCGGCGCGTCGTAAGGACCCTACGAGGGTTCTAAACAGGCGAAAGAAGGACGCCCTAGCTCAACGCGTTCCGACGCTACAGCGCTTCAAAGTTGGGATTTTTGTCTCTCTCTTTCAACTTTGACGGGCCGTAGCCGCTAAACGGTTAGAGATAGGGCATCCGGAGTGGTCGCAATCGATTCCGCGGACATTTTTCTATCGGAAACCGTCTAATTCGTCCGTCCGAACGGCGTCGTTAACGCGCGACACGAGAAAACGTCGAAAGATGTCGTTTTCGGGGTCGATTTTTCGCGTTTTTTCGAAGCCCCGAAACTTCAAACGCCCGTATCTCTTAAACGGTTAGAGATATCGAAGCGTGCTAAAAAAATTCTTGTTCCGCACGTAAAAATCTACCGGATAGGATGATAAAAACGGTAATTTTCGGACTTCGATATTTTACCGAAATTTCTCGACCGAATCTTCGTATCTCGGTTATGCGTGGTCGCAGCGCGACCGTTCGGTGCTCATTTGAAAGATCTCGACGCGTACTTTCGAACGGCGCAAACCGGGATTCTCTATCTATAACCGTTTAGGAGCTACGGCGCTTCAAAGTTTCGGAGTTAAGCATTTTTGGAAATTTCGAAACTTTAAACGCGATTTTCTCCTTAACGGTTAGAGATAGAGAGGCAAACTTTTTATCGTAATCTACGCGAAAATACGCGTCTTTTGATATATCACTCGACCCCATTCGGAGCTCCGTTAAGAAGTTGAGTTTGCACCCCTCAACTTTCAAACGTCCATATCTCCTAAACGGTTAGGGCTAGGGGCTGAAATTTCTCAGGCGTAATACACCCATATATGGCCACGTTCCGGTAGGGTCAAAACCCCGAAATTCCGACCCTCGATTTTTCGGGTCGAAAAAATTTCATCGTTTTGGTCAGAAAAAAATGCGACGTTTCTGCTGCGCGTTAACGGGAAGAGTTAGACGTTCGCTTATCGGCGCGTCGTAAGGACCCCTACGAGGGTTCTAAACAGGCGAAAGAAGGACGCCCTAGCTCAACGCGTTCCGACGCTACAGCGCTTCAAAGTTGGGATTTTTTTCTCTCTCTTTCAACTTTGACGGGCCGTAGCCGCTAAACGGTTAGAGATAGGGCATCCGGAGTGGTCGCAATCGCTTCCGCGGACATGTTTCTATCGGAAACCATCTAACTCGTCCGCCCGAACGGCGTCGTTAACGCGCGACACGAGAAAACGTCGAAAGATGTCCTTTTCGGGGTCGATTTTTTCGCGTTTTTTCGAGGTCCCGAAACTTCAAACGCCCGTATCTCTTAAACGGTTAGAGATATCGAAGCGTGCTAAAAAAATTCTTGTTGGGCGCGGAAAAATCTACCGGATAGGATGATAAAAACGGTAATTTTCGGACTTCGATATTTTACCGAAATTTCTCGACCGAATCTCCGTATCTCGGTTATGCGCGGTCGCAGCGCGACCGTTCGGTGCTCATTTGAAAGATCTCGACGCGTACTTTCGAACGGCGCAAACCGGGATCCTCTATCTATAACCGTTTAGGAGCTACGGCGCTTCAAAGTTTCGGAGTTAAGCATTTTTGGAAATTTCGAAACTTTAAACGCGATTTTCTCCTTAACGGTTAGAGATAGAGAGGCAAACTTTTTTTTGTCGTAATCTACGCGAAAATACGCGTCTTTTGATATATCACTCGACCCCATTCGGAGCTCCGTTAAGGAGTTGAGTTTTGCACCCTCAACTTTCAAACGTCCATATCTCCTAAACGGTTAGGGCTAGGGGCTGAAATTTCTCAGGCGTAATACACCCATATATGGCCACGTTCCGGTAGGGTCAAAACCCCGAAATTCCGACCCTCGATTTTTCGGGTCGAAAAAATTTCATCGTTTTGGTCAGAAAAAATGCGACGTTTCTGCTGCGCGTTAACGGGAAGAGTTAGACGTTTGCTTATCGGCGCGTCGTAAGGACCCTACGAGGGTTCTAAACAGGCGAAAGAAGGACGCCCTAGCTCAACGCGTTCCGACGCTACAGCGCTTCAAAGTTGGAATTTTTTTCTCTCTTTCAACTTTGACGGGCCGTAGCCGCTAAACGGTTAGAGATAGGGCGTCCGGAGTGGTCGCAATCGATTCCGCGGACATTTTTCTATCGGAAACCGTCTAATTCGTCCGTCCGAACGGCGTCGTTAACGCGCGACACGAGAAAACGTCGAAAGATGTCGTTTTCGGGGTCGATTTTTTCGCGTTTTTTCGAAGCCCCGAAACTTCAAACGCCCGTATCTCTTAAACGGTTAGAGATATCGAAGCGTGCTAAAAAAATTCTTGTTCCGCACGTAAAAATCTACCGGATAGGATGATAAAAACGGTAATTTTCGGACTTCGATATTTTACCGAAATTTCTCGACCGAATCTCCGTATCTCGGTTATGCGTGGTCGCAGCGCGACCGCTCGGTGCTCATTTGAAAGATCTCGACGCGTACTTTCGAACGGCGCAAACCGGGATTCTCTATCTATAACCGTTTAGGAGCTACGGCGCTTCAAAGTTTCGGAGTTAAGCATTTTTGGAAATTTCGAAACTTTAGACGCGATTTTCTCCTTAACGGTTAGAGATAGAGAGGCAAACTTTTTTTTATCGTAATCTACGCGAAAATACGCGTCTTTTGATATATCACTCGACCCCATTCGAGCTCCGTTAAGAAGTTGAGTTTTGCACCCCTCAACTTTCAAACGTCCATATCTCCTAAACGGTTAGGGCTAGGGGCTGAAATTTCTCAGGCGTAATACACCCATATATGGCCACGTTCCGGTAGGGTCAAAACCCGAAATTCCGACCCTCGATTTTTCGGGTCGAAAAAATTTCATCGTTTTGGTCAGAAAATGCGACGTTTCTGCTGCGCGTTAACGGGAAGAGTTAGACGTTCGCTTATCGGCGCGTCGTAAGGACCCTACGAGGGTTCTAAACAGGCGAAAGAAGGACGCCCTAGCTCAACGCGTTCCGACGCTACAGCGCTTCAAAGTTGGAATTTTTTTCTCTCTTTCAACTTTGACGGGCCGTAGCCGCTAAACGGTTAGAGATAGGGCGTCCGGAGTGGTCGCAATCGATTCCGCGGACATTTTTCTATCGGAAACCGTCTAATTCGTCCGTCCGAACGGCGTCGTTAACGCGCGACACGAGAAAACGTCGAAAGATGTCGTTTTCGGGGTCGATTTTTCGCGTTTTTCGAAGCCCCGAAACTTCAAACGCCCGTATCTCTTAAACGGTTAGAGATATCGAAGCGTGCTAAAAAATTCTTGTTCCGCACGTAAAAATCTACCGGATAGGATGATAAAACGGTAATTTTCGGACTTCGATATTTTACCGAAATTTCTCGACCGAATCTTCGTATCTCGGTTATGCGTGGTCGCAGCGCGACCGTTCGGTGCTCATTTGAAAGATCTCGACGCGTACTTTCGAACGGCGCAAACCGGGATTCTCTATCTATAACCGTTTAGGAGCTACGGCGCTTCAAAGTTTCGGAGTTAAGCATTTTTGGAAATTTCGAAACTTTAAACGCGATTTTCTCCTTAACGGTTAGAGATAGAGAGGCAAACTTTTTTTTATCGTAATCTACGCGAAAATACGCGTCTTTTGATATATCACTCGACCCCATTCGGAGCTCCGTTAAGAAGTTGAGTTTTGCACCCCTCAACTTTCAAACGTCCATATCTCCTAAACGGTTAGGGCTAGGGGGCTGAAATTTCTCAGGCGTAATACACCCATATATGGCCACGTTCCGGTAGGGTCAAAACCCCGAAATTCCGACCCTCGATTTTTCGGGTCGAAAAAATTTCATCGTTTTGGTCAGAAAAAAATGCGACGTTTCTGCTGCGCGTTAACGGGAAGAGTTAGACGTTTGCTTATCGGCGCGTCGTAAGGACCCCTACGAGGGTTCTAAACAGGCGAAAGAAGGACGCCCTAGCTCAACGCGTTCCGACGCTACAGCGCTTCAAAGTTGGAATTTTTTTTCTCTCTCTTTCAACTTTGACGGGCCGTAGCCGCTAAACGGTTAGAGATAGGGCGTCCGGAGTGGTCGCAATCGATTCCGCGGACATTTTTCTATCGGAAACCGTCTAATTCGTCCGTCCGAACGGCGTCGTTAACGCGCGACACGAGAAAACGTCGAAAGATGTCGTTTTCGGGGTCGATTTTTTCGCGTTTTTTCGAAGCCCCGAAACTTCAAACGCCCGTATCTCTTAAACGGTTAGAGATATCGAAGCGTGCTAAAAAAATTCTTGTTCCGCACGTAAAAATCTACCGGATAGGATGATAAAAACGGTAATTTTCGGACTTCGATATTTTACCGAAATTTCTCGACCGAATCTCCGTATCTCGGTTATGCGTGGTCGCAGCGCGACCGCTCGGTGCTCATTTGAAAGATCTCGACGCGTACTTTCCAACGGCGCAAACCGGGATCCTCTATCTATAACCGTTTAGGAGCTACGGCGCTTCAAAGTTTCGGAGTTAAGCATTTTTGGAAATTTCGAAACTTTAAACGCGATTTTCTCCTTAACGGTTAGAGATAGAGAGGCAAACTTTTTTTATCGTAATCTACGCGAAAATACGCGTCTTTTGATATATCACTCGACCCCATTCGGAGCTCCGTTAAGAAGTTGAGTTTTGCACCCCTCAACTTTCAAACGTCCATATCTCCTAAACGGTTAGGGCTAGGGGCTGAAATTTCTCAGGCGTAATACACCCATATATGGCCACGTTCCGGTAGGGTCAAAACCCCGAAATTCCGACCCTCGATTTTTCGGGTCGAAAAAATTTCATCGTTTTGGTCAGAAAAAATGCGACGTTTCTGCTGCGCGTTAACGGGAAGAGTTAGACGTTCGCTTATCGGCGCGTCGTAAGGACCCTACGAGGGTTCTAAACAGGCGAAAGAAGGACGCCCTAGCTCAACGCGTTCCGACGCTACAGCGCTTCAAAGTTGGAATTTTTTTCTCTCTTTCAACTTTGACGGGCCGTAGCCGCTAAACGGTTAGAGATAGGGCGTCCGGAGTGGTCGCAATCGATTCCGCGGACATTTTTCTATCGGAAACCGTCTAATTCGTCCGTCCGAACGGCGTCGTTAACGCGCGACACGAGAAAACGTCGAAAGATGTCGTTTTCGGGGTCGATTTTTTCGCGTTTTTCGAAGCCCCGAAACTTCAATCGCCCGTATCTCTTAATCTGTTAGAGATATCGAAGCGTGCTAAAAAAATTCTTGTTCGGCACGTAAAAATCTACCGGATAGGATGATAAAAACGGTAATTTTCGGACTTCGATATTTTACCGAAATTTCTCGACCGAATCTTCGTATCTCGGTTATGCGTGGTCGCAGCGCGACCGTTCGGTGCTCATTTGAAAGATCTCGACGCGTACTTTCGAACGGCGCAAACCGGGATCCTCTATCTATAACCGTTTAGGAGCTACGGCGCTTCAAAGTTTCGGAGTTAAGCATTTTGGAAATTTCGAAACTTTAAACGCGATTTTCTCCTTAACGGTTAGAGATAGAGAGGCAAACTTTTTTTATCGTAATCTACGCGAAAATACGCGTCTTTTGATATATCACTCGACCCCATTCGGAGCTCCGTTAAGAAGTTGAGTTTTGCACCCCCTCAACTTTCAAACGTCCATATCTCCTAAACGGTTAGGGCTAGGGGGCTGAAATTTCTCAGGCGTAATACACCCATATATGGCCACGTTCCGGTAGGGTCAAAACCCCGAAATTCCGACCCTCGATTTTTCGGGTCGAAAAATGTCATCGTTTTGGTCAGAAAAATGCGACGTTTCTGCTGCGCGTTAACGGGAAGAGTTAGACGTTCGCTTATCGGCGCGTCGTAAGGACCCTACGAGGGTTCTAAACAGGTGAAAGAAGGACGCCCTAGCTCAACGCGTTCCGACGCTACAGCGCTTCAAAGTTGGAATTTTTTTTCTCTCTCTTTCAACTTTGACGGGCCGTAGCCGCTAAACGGTTAGAGATAGGGCGTCCGGAGTGGTCGCAATCGATTCCGCGGACATTTTTCTATCGGAAACCGTCTAATTCGTCCGTCCGAACGGCGTCGTTAGCGCGCGACACGAGAAAACGTCGAAAGATGTCGTTTTCGGGGTCGATTTTTCGCGTTTTTCGAAGCCCTGAAACTTCAAACGCCCATATCTCTTAAACGGTTAGAGATATTGAAGCGTGCTAAAAAAATTCTTGTTCGGCGCGTAAAAATCTACCGGATAGGATGTTAAAAACGGTCATTTTCGGACTTCGATATTTCACGGCAATTTTTCGACCGAATCTCCGTATCTCGGTTATGCGTGGTCGCAGCGCGACCGTTCGGTGCTCATTTGAAAGATCCCGACGCGTACTTTCGAACGGCGCAAACCGGGATTCTCTATCTATAACCGTTTAGGAGCTACGGCGCTTCAAAGTTTCGGAGTTAAGCATTTTTGGAAATTTCGAAACTTTAAACGCGATTTTCTCCTTAACGGTTAGAGATAGAGAGGCAAACTTTTTTTTTTATCGTAATCTACGCGAAAATACGCGTCTTTTGATATATCACTCGACCCCATTCGGAGCTCCTTTAAGAAGTTGAGTTTTGCACCCCCTCAACTTTCAAACGTCCATATCTCCTAAACGGTTAGGGCTAGGGGCTGAAATTTCTCAGGCGTAATACACCCATATATGGCCACGTTCCGGTAGGGTCAAACCCCGAAATTCCGACCCTCGATTTTTCGGGTCGAAAAAATTTCATCGTTTTGGTCAGAAAAATGCGACGTTTCTGCTGCGCGTTAACGGGAAGAGTTAGACGTTCGCTTATCGGCGCGTCGTAAGGACCCTACGAGGGTTCTAAACAGGCGAAAGAAGCGACGCCCTAGCTCAACGCGTTCCGACGCTACAGCGCTTCAAAGTTGGAATTTTTTTCTCTCTTTCAACTTTGACGGGCCGTAGCCGCTAAACGGTTAGAGATAGGGCATCCGGAGTGGTCGCAATCGATTCCGCGGACATTTTTCTATCGGAAACCGTCTAATTCGTCCGTCCGAACGGCGTCGTTAACGCGCGACACGAGAAAACGTCGAAAGATGTCGTTTTCGGGGTCGATTTTTCGCGTTTTTTCGAAGCCCCGAAACTTCAAACGCCCGTATCTCTTAAACGGTTAGAGATATCGAAGCGTGCTAAAAAATTCTTGTTCCGCACGTAAAAATCTACCGGATAGGATGATAAAACGGTAATTTTCGGACTTCGATATTTTACCGAAATTTCTCGACCGAATCTTCGTATCTCGGTTATGCGTGGTCGCAGCGCGACCGTTCGGTGCTCATTTGAAAGATCTCGACGCGTACTTTCGAACGGCGCAAACCGGGATTCTCTATCTATAACCGTTTAGGAGCTACGGCGCTTCAAAGTTTCGGAGTTAAGCATTTTTGGAAATTTCGAAACTTTAAACGCGATTTTCTCCTTAACGGTTAGAGATAGAGAGGCAAACTTTTTTATCGTAATCTACGCGAAAATACGCGTCTTTTGATATATCACTCGACCCCATTCGAGCTCCGTTAAGAAGTTGAGTTTTGCACCCCTCAACTTTCAAACGTCCATATCTCCTAAACGGTTAGGGCTAGGGGGCTGAAATTTCTCAGGCGTAATACACCCATATATGGCCACGTTCCGGTAGGGTCAAAACCCCGAAATTCCGACCCTCGATTTTTCGGGTCGAAAAAATTTCATCGGTTTGGTCAGAAAAAAATGCGACGTTTCTGCTGCGCGTTAACGGGAAGAGTTTGTCGTTCGCTTATCGGCGCGTCTTAAGGACACCTACGAGGGTTCTAAACTGGCGAAAGAAGGACGCCCTAGCTCAACGCGTTCCGACGCTACAGCGCTTCAAAGTTGGAATTTTTTTCTCTCTTTCAACTTTGACGGGCCGTAGCCGCTAAACGGTTAGAGATAGGGCATCCGGAGTGGTCGCAATCGATTCCGCGGACATTTTTCTATCGGAAACCGTCTAATTCGTCCGTCCGAACGGCGTCGTTAACGCGCGATGACACGAGAAAACGTCGAAAGATGTCGTTTTCGGGGTCGATTTTTCGCGTTTTTCGAAGCCCCGAAACTTCAAACGCCCGTATCTCTAAACGGTTAGAGATATCGAAGCGTGCTAAAAAATTCTTGTTCGGCACGTAAAAATCTACCGGATAGGATGATAACAACGGTAATTTTCGGACTTCGATATTTTACCGAAATTTCTCGACCGAATCTTCGTATCTCGGTTATGCGTGGTCGCAGCGCGACCGTTCGGTGCTCATTTGAAAGATCTCGACGCGTACTTTCGAACGGCGAAAACCGGGATCCTCTATCTATAACCGTTTAGGAGCTACGGCGCTTCAAAGTTTCGGAGTTAAGCATTTTTGGAAATTTCGAAACTTTAAACGCGATTTTCTCCTTAACGGTTAGATATAGAGAGGAAAAATTTTTTTTGTCTTAATCTACGCGAAAATACGCGTCTTTTGATATATCACTCGACCCCTTTGGGAGCTCGGTTAAGAAGTTGAGTTTTGCACCCCCTCAAGTTTCAAACGTCCATATCTCCCCTAAACGGTTAGGGCTAGGGGGCTGAAATTTCTCAGGCGTAATACACCCATATATGGCCACGTTCCGGTAGGGTCAAAACCCGGAAATTCCGACCCTCGATTTTCGGGTCGAAAAATTTCATCGTTTTGGTCAGAAAAAATGCGACGTTTCTGCTGCGCGTTAACGGGAAGAGTTAGACGTTTGCTTATCGGCGCGTCGTAAGGACCCCTACGAGGGTTCTAAACAGGCGAAAAGAAGGACGCCCTAGCTCAACGCGTTCCTGACGCTACAGCGCTTCAAAGTTGGAATTTTTTCTCTCTCTTTCAACTTTGACGGGCCGTAGCCGCTAAACGGTTAGAGATAGGGCGTCCGGAGTGGTCGCAATCGATTCCGCGGACATTTTTCTATCGGAAACCGTCTAATTCGTCCGTCCGAACGGCGTCGTTAACGCGCGACACGAGAAAACGTCGAAAGATGTCGTTTTCGGGGTCGATTTTTTCGCGTTTTTCGAAGCCCTGAAACTTCAAACGCCCGTATCTCTTAAACGGTTAGAGATATCGAAGCGTGCTAAAAAATTCTTGTTCCGCACGTAAAAATCTACCGGATAGGATGATAAAAACGGTAATTTTCGGACTTCGATATTTTACCGAAATTTCTCGACCGAATCTCCGTATCTCGGTTATGCGTGGTCGCAGCGCGACCGCTCGGTGCTCATTTGAAAGATCTCGACGCGTACTTTCCAACGGCGCAAACCGGGATCCTTCTATCTATAACCGTTTAGGAGCTACGGCGCTTCAAAGTTTCGGAGTTAAGCATTTTGGAAATTTCGAAACTTTAGAGCGCGATTTTCTCCTTAACGGTTAGAGATAGAGAGGCAAACTTTTTTTATCGTAATCTACGCGAAAATACGCGTCTTTTGATATATCACTCGACCCCATTCGGAGCTCCGTTAAGAAGTTGAGTTTTGCACCTTCTCAACTTTCAAACGTCCATATCTCCTAAACGGTTAGGGCTGGGGGGCTGAAATTTCTCAGGCGTAATACACCCATATATGGCCACGTTCCGGTAGGAGTCAAAACCCCGAAATTCCGACCCTCGATTTTTCGGGTCAGAAAAAATTTCATCGTTTTGGTCAGAAAAAATGCGACGTTTCTGCTGCGCGTTAACGGGAAGAGTTAGACGTTCGCTTATCGGCGCGTCGTAAGGACCCTACGAGGGTTCTAAACAGGCGAAAGAAGGACGCCCTAGCTCAACGCGTTCCGACGCTACAGCGCTTCAAAGTTGGAATTTTTTCTCTCTTTCAACTTTGACGGGCCGTAGCCGCTAAACGGTTAGAGATAGGGCGTCCGGAGTGGTCGCAATCGATTCCGCGGACATTTTTCTATCGGAAACCGTCTAATTCGTCCGTCCGAACGGCGTCGTTAACGCGCGACACGAGAAAACGTCGAAAGATGTCGTTTTCGGGGTCGATATTTTCGCGTTTTTTCGAAGCCCCGAAACTTCAAACGCCCGTATCTCTTAAACGGTTAGAGATATCGAAGCGTGCTAAAAAAATTCTTGTTCCGCACGTAAAAATCTACCGGATAGGATGATAAAAACGGTAATTTTCGGACTTCGATATTTTACCGAAATTTCTCGACCGAATCTTCGTATCTCGGTTATGCGTGGTCGCAGCGCGACCGTTCGGTGCTCATTTGAAAGATCTCGACGCGTACTTTCGAACGGCGCAAACCGGGATTCTTCTATCTATAACCGTTTAGGGGCTACGGCGCTTCAAAGTTTCGGAGTTAAGCATTTTTGGAAATTTCGAAACTTTAAACGCGATTTTCTCCTTAACGGTTAGAGATAGAGAGGCAAACTTTTTTTATCGTAATCTACGCGAAAATACGCGTCTTTTGATATATCACTCGACCCCATTCGGAGCTCCGTTAAGAAGTTGAGTTTTGCACCCCCTCAACTTTCAAACGTCCATATCTCCTAAACGGTTAGGGCTAGGGGCTGAAATTTCTCAGGCGTAATACACCCCATATATGGCCACGTTCGGTAGGGTCAAAACCCCGAAATTCCGACCCTCGATTTTTTCGGGTCAGAAAAAATTTCATCGTTTTGGTCAGAAAAAATGCGACGTTTCTGCTGCGCGTTAACGGGAAGAGTTAGACGTTTGCTTATCGGCGCGTCGTAAGGACCCTACGAGGGTTCTAAACAGGCGAAAGAAGGACGCCCTAGCTCAACGCGTTCCGACGCTACAGCGCTTCAAAGTTGGAATTTTTTTCTCTCTTTCAACTTTGACGGGCCGTAGCCGCTAAACGGTTAGAGATAGGGCGTCCGGAGTGGTCGCAATCGATTCCGCGGACATTTTTCTATCGGAAACCGTCTAATTCGTCCCGTCCGAACGGCGTCGTTAACGCGCGACACGAGAAAACGTCAGAAAGATGTCGTTTTCGGGGTCGATTTTTTCGCGTTTTTTCGAAGCCCCGAAACTTCAGACGCCCGTATCTCTTAAACGGTTAGAGATATCGAAGCGTGCTAAAAAATTCTTGTTCCGCACGTAAAAATCTACCGGATAGGATGATAAAAACGGTAATTTTCGGACTTCGATATTTTACCGAAATTTCTCGACCGAATCTCCGTATCTCGGTTATGCGTGGTCGCAGCGCGACCGCTCGGTGCTCATTTGAAAGATCTCGACGCGTACTTTCCAACGGCGCAAACCGGGATCCTCTATCTATAACCGTTTAGAGCTACGGCGCTTCAAAGTTTCGAGTTAAGCATTTTTGGAAATTTCGAAACTTTAAACGCGATTTTCTCCTTAACGGTTAGAGATAGAGAGGCAAACTTTTTTATCGTAATCTACGCGAAAATACGCGTCTTTTGATATATCACTCGACCCCATTCGGAGCTCCGTTAAGAAGTTGAGTTTTGCACCTCAACTTTCAAACGTCCATATCTCCTAAACGGTTAGGGCTGAGGGGCTGAAATTTCTCAGGCGTAATACACCCATATATGGCCACGTTCCGGTAGGGTCAAAACCCCGAAATTCCGACCCTCGATTTTTCGGGTCGAAAAAATTTCATCGTTTTGGTCAGAAAAATGCGACGTTTCTGCTGCGCGTTAACGGGAAGAGTTAGACGTTCGCTTATCGGCGCGTCGTAAGGACCCTACGAGGGTTCTAAACAGGCGAAAGAAGGACGCCCTAGCTCAACGCGTTCCGACGCTACAGCGCTTCAAAGTTGGAATTTTTTCTCTCTTTCAACTTTGACGGGCCGTAGCCGCTAAACGGTTAGAGATAGGGCGTCCGGAGTGGTCGCAATCGATTCCGCGGACATTTTTCTATCGGAAACCGTCTAATTCGTCCGTCCGAACGGCGTCGTTAACGCGCGACACGAGAAAACGTCGAAAGATGTCGTTTTCGGGGTCGATTTTCGCGTTTTTTCGAAGCCCCGAAACTTCAAACGCCCGTATCTCTTAAACGGTTAGAGATATCGAAGCGTGCTAAAAAATTCTTGTTCCGCACGTAAAAATCTACCGGATAGGATGATAAAAACGGTAATTTTCGGACTTCGATATTTTACCGAAATTTCTCGACCGAATCTCCGTATCTCGGTTATGCGTGGTCGCAGCGCGACCGCTCGGTGCTCATTTGAAAGATCTCGACGCGTACTTTCTGAACGGCGCAAACTGGGATTCTCTATCTATAACCGTTTAGGAGCTACGGCGCTTCAAAGTTTCGGAGTTAAGCATTTTTGGAAATTTCGAAACTTTAAACGCGATTTTCTCCTTAACGGTTAGAGATAGAGAGGCAAACTTTTTTATCGTAATCTACGCGAAAAATACGCGTCTTTTGATATATCACTCGACCCCATTCGGAGCTCCGTTAAGAAGTTGAGTTTTGCACCCTCAACTTTCAAACGTCCATATCTCCTAAACGGTTAGGGCTAGGGGCTGAAATTTCTCAGGCGTAATACACCCATATATGGCCACGTTCCGGTAGGGTCAAAACCCCGAAATTCCGACCCTCGATTTTTCGGGTCGAAAAAATTTCATCGTTTTGGTCAGAAAAAATGCGACGTTTCTGCTGCGCGTTAACGGGAAGAGTTAGACGTTCGCTTATCGGCGCGTCGTAAGGACCCCTACGAGGGTTCTAAACAGGCGAAAGAAGGACGCCCTAGCTCAACGCGTTCCGACGCTACAGCGCTTCAAAGTTGGAATTTTTCTCTCTTTCAACTTTGACGGGCCGTAGCCGCTAAACGGTTAGAGATAGGGCACCCGGAGTGGTCGCAATCGATTCCGCGGACATTTTTCTATCGGAAACCGTCTAATTCGTCCGTCCGAACGGCGTCGTTAACGCGCGACACGAGAAAACGTCGAAAGATGTCGTTTTCGGGGTCGATTTTTTCGCGTTTTTCGAAGCCCCGAAACTTCAAACGCCCGTATCTCTTAAACGGTTAGAGATATCGAAGCGTGCTAAAAAATTCTTGTTCGGCACGTAAAAATCTACCGGATAGGATGATAAAAACGGTAATTTTCGGACTTCGATATTTTACCGAAATTTCTCGACCGAATCTTCGTATCTCGGTTATGCGTGGTCGCAGCGCGACCGTTCGGTGCTCATTTGAAAGATCTCGACGCGTACTTTCGAACGGCGCAAACCGGGATTCTTCTATCTATAACCGTTTAGGAGCTACGGCGCTTCAAAGTTTCGGAGTTAAGCATTTTTGGAAATTTCTGAAACTTTAAACGCGATTTTCTCCTTAACGGTTAGAGATAGAGAGGCAAACTTTTTTATCGTAATCTACGCGAAAATACGCGTCTTTTGATATATCACTCGACCCCATTCGGAGCTCCGTTAAGAAGTTGAGTTTGCACCCTCAACTTTCAAACGTCCATATCTCCTAAACGGTTAGGGCTAGGGGCTGAAATTTCTCAGGCGTAATACACCCATATATGGCCACGTTCCGGTAGGGTCAAAACCCCGAAATTCCGACCCTCGATTTTTCGGGTCAGAAAAAATTTCATCGTTTTGGTCAGAAAATGCGACGTTTCTGCTGCGCGTTAACGGGAAGAGTTAGACGTTCGCTTATCGGCGCGTCGAAAGGACCCCTACTAGGGTTCTAAACAGGCGAAAGAAGGACGCCCTAGATAAACGCGTTCCGACGCAACAGCGCTTAAAAGTTGGCATTTTTTTTCTCTCTCTTCAACTTTGACGGGCCGTAGACTCTTAACGGTTAGAGATAGAGCGTCCGGAGTGGTCGAAATCGATTCCGCGGAAATTTTTCTATCGGAAACCGTCTAATTCGTCCGTCCGAACGGCGTCGTTAACGCGCGACACGAGAAAACGTCGAAAGATGTCGTTTTCGGGGTCGATTTTCGCGTTTTTCGAAGCCCCGAAACTTCAAACGCCCGTATCTCTTAAACGGTTAGAGATATCGAAGCGTGCTAAAAAATTCTTGTTCGGCACGTAAAATCTACCGGATAGGATGATAAAAACGGTAATTTTCCGGACTTCGATATTTTACCGAAATTTCTCGACCGAATCTTCGTATCTCGGTTATGCGTGGTCGCAGCGCGACCGTTCGGTGCTCATTTGAAAGATCTCGACGCGTACTTTCGAACGGCGCAAACCGGGATCCTCTATCTATAACCGTTTAGGAGCTACGGCGCTTCAAAGTTTCGGAGTTAAGCATTTTTGGAAATTTCGAAACTTTAAACGCGATTTTCTCCTTAACGGTTAGAGATAGAGAGGCAAACTTTTTTGTCGTAATCTACGCGAAAATACGCGTCTTTTGATATATCACTCGACCCCATTCGGAGCTCCGTTAAGAAGTTGAGTTTTGCACCCCCTCAACTTTCAAACGCCCGTATCTCTTAAACGGTTAGAGATATCGAAGCGTGCTAAAAAAATTCTTGTTCCGCACGTAAAAATCTACCGGATAGGATGATAAAAACGGTAATTTTCGGACTTCGATATTTTACCGAAATTTCTCGACCGAATCTCCGTATCTCGGTTATGCGTGGTCGCAGCGCGACCGCTCGGTGCTCATTTGAAAGATCTCGACGCGTACTTTCCAACGGCGCAAACCGGGATCCTCTATCTATAACCGTTTAGGAGCTACGGCGCTTCAAAGTTTCGGAGTTAAGCATTTTTGGAAATTTCGAAACTTTAAACGCGATTTTCTCCTTAACGGTTAGAGATAGAGAGGCAAACTTTTTTTTATCGTAATCTACGCGAAAATACGCGTCTTTTGATATATCACTCGACCCCATTCGGAGCTCCGTTAAGAAGTTGAGTTTGCACCTCAACTTTCAAACGTCCATATCTCCTAAACGGTTAGAGGCTAGGGGCTGAAATTTCTCAGGCGTAATACACCCATATATGGCCACGTTCCGGTAGGGTCAAAACCCCGAAATTCCGACCCTCGATTTTTCGGGTCGAAAAAATTTCATCGTTTTGGTCAGAAAAAATGCGACGTTTCTGCTGCGCGTTAACGGGAAGAGTTAGACGTTCGCTTATCGGCGCGTCGTAAGGACCCTACGAGGGTTCTAAACAGGCGAAAGAAGGACGCCCTAGCTCAACGCGTTCCGACGCTACAGCGCTTCAAAGTTGGAATTTTTTCTCTCTTTCAACTTTGACGGGCCGTAGCCGCTAAACGGTTAGAGATAGGGCATCCGGAGTGGTCGCAATCGATTCCGCGGACATTTTTCTATCGGAAACCGTCTAATTCGTCCGTCCGAACGGCCTCGTTAACGCGCGACACGAGAAAACGTCGAAAGATGTCGTTTTCGGGGTCGATTTTTTCGCGTTTTTTCGAAGCCCCGAAACTTCAAACGCCCGTATCTCTTAAACGGTTAGAGATAACGAAGCGTGCTAAAAAAATTCTTGTTCGGCACGTAAAAATCTACCGGATAGGATGATAAAAACAGTAATTTTCGGACTTCGATATTTTACCGAAATTTCTCGACCGAATCTCCGTATCTCGTATGGAATTTTTTTTCTCTCTCTTTCAACTTTGACGGGCCGTAGCCGCTAAACGGTTAGAGATAGGGCGTCCGGAGTGGTCGCAATCGATTCCGCGGACATTTTTCTATCGGAAACCGTCTAATTCGTCCGTCCGAACGGCGTCGTTAACGCGCGACACGAGAAAACGTCGAAAGATGTCGTTTTCGGGGTCGATTTTTCGCGTTTTTTCGAAGCCCAGAAACTTCAAACGCCCGTATCTCTTAAACGGTTAGAGATATCGAAGCGTGCTAAAAAATTCTTGTTCCGCACGTAAAATCTACCGGATAGGATGATAAAAACGGTAATTTTCGGACTTCGATATTTTACCGAAATTTCTCGACCGAATCTTCGTATCTCGGTTATGCGTGGTCGCAGCGCGACCGTTTCGGTGCTCATTTGAAAGATCTCGACGCGTACTTTCGAACGGCGCAAACCGGGATCCTCTATCTATAATCGTTTAGGAGCTACGGCGCTTCAAAGTTTCGGAGTTAAGCATTTTGGAAATTTCGAAACTTTAAACGCGATTTTCTCCTTAACGGTTAGAGATAGAGAGGCAAACTTTTTTATCGTAATCTACGCGAAAATACGCGTCTTTTGATATATCACTCGACCCCATTCAGAGCTCCGTTAAGAAGTTGAGTTTTGCACCCCTCAACTTTCAAACGTCCATATCTCCTAAACGGTTAGGGCTAGGGGGCTGAAATTTCTCAGGCGTAATACACCCATATATGGCCACGTTCTGGTAGGTCCAAAACCCCGAAATTCCGACCCTCGATTTTTCGGGTCGAAAAAATTTCATCGTTTTGGTCAGAAAAAAATGCGACGTTTCTGCTGCGCGTTAACGGGAAGAGTTAGACGTTCGCTTATCGGCGCGTCGTAAGGACCCCTACGAGGGTTCTAAACAGGCGAAAGAAGGACGCCCTAGCTCAACGCGTTCCGACGCTATACCGCTTCAAAGTTGGAATTTTTTTTCTCTCTCTTTCAACTTTGACGGGCCGTAGCCGCTAAACGGTTAGAGATAGGGCGTCGGAGTGGCGCAATCGATTCCGCGGACATTTTCTATCGGAAACCGTCTAATTCGTCCGTCCGAACGGCGTCGTTAACGCGACACGAGAAAACGTCGAAAGAGGTCGTTTTCGGGGTCGATTTTTTCGCGTTTTTTCGAAGCCCCGAAACTTCAAACGCCCGTATCTCTTAAACGGTTAGAGATATCGAAGCGTGCTAAAAAAATTCTTGTTCGGCACGTAAAAATCTACCGGATAGGATGATAAAAACAGTAATTTTCGGACTTCAATATTTTACCGAAATTTCTCGACCGAATCTCCGTATCTCGGTTATGCGTGGTCGCAGCGCGACCGTTCGGTGCTCATTTGAAAGATCTCGACGCGTACTTTCGAACGGCGCAAACCGGGATTCTCTATCTATAACCGTTTAGGAGCTACGGCGCTTCAAAGTTTCGGAGTTAAGCATTTTTGGAAATTTCGAAACTTTAAACGCGATTTTCTCCTTAACGGTTAGAGATAGAGAGGCAAACTTTTTTTATCGTAATCTACGCGAAAATACGCGTCTTTTGATATATCACTCGACCCCATTCGGAGCTCCGTTAAGAAGTTGAGTTTTGCACCCCCTCAACTTTCAAACGTCCATATCTCCTAAACGGTTAGGGCTAGGGGCTGAAATTTAACCGGCGTAATACACCCATATATGGCCACGTTCCGGTAGGGTCAAAACCCCGAAATTCCGACCCTCGATTTTTCGGGTCGAAAAAATTTCATCGTTTTGGTCAGAAAAAAATGCGACGTTTCTGCTGCGCGTTAACGGGAAGAGTTAGACGTTCGCTTATCGGCGCGTCGTAAGGACCCCTACGAGGGTTCTAAACAGGCGAAAGAAGGACGCCCTAGCTCAACGCGTTCCGACGCTACAGCGCTTCAAAGTTGGAATTTTTTCTCTCTTTCAACTTTGACGGGCCGTAGCCGCTAAACGGTTAGAGATAGGGCGTCCGGAGTGGTCGCAATCGATTCCGCGGACATTTTTCTATCGGAAACCGTCTAATTCGTCCGTCCGAACGGCGTCGTTAACGCGCGACACGAGAAAACGTCGAAAGATGTCGTTTTCGGGGTCGATTTTTTTCGCGTTTTTTCGAAGCCCCGAAACTTCAAACGCCCGTATCTCTTAAACGGTTAGAGATATCGAAGCGTGCTAAAAAAATTCTTGTTCCGCGCGTAAAAATCTACCGGATAGGATGATAAAAACGGTAATTTTCGGACTTCGATATTTTACCGAAATTTCTCGACCGAATCTCCGTATCTCGGTTATGCGTGGTCGCAGCGCGACCGCTCGGTGCTCATTTGAAAGATCTCGACGCGTACTTTCCAACGGCGCAAACCGGGATCCTCTATCTATAACCGTTTAGGAGCTACGGCGCTTCAAAGTTTCGGAGTTAAGCATTTTGGAAATTTCGAAACTTTAAACGCGATTTTCTCCTTAACGGTTAGAGATAGAGAGGCAAACTTTTTTATCGTAATCTACGCGAAAAATACGCGTCTTTTGATATATCACTCGACCCCATTCGGAGCTCCGTTAAGAAGTTGAGTTTTGCACCTCAACTTTCAAACGTCCATATCTCCTAAACGGTTAGGGCTAGGGGCTGAAATTTCTCAGGCGTAATACACCCATATATGGCCACGTTCCGGTAGGGTCAAAACCCCGAAATTCCGACCCTCGATTTTTCGGGTCAACGAAAAATTTCATCGTTTTGGTCAGAAAAATGCGACGTTTCTGCTGCGCGTTAACGGGAAGAGTTAGACGTTCGCTTATCGGCGCGTCGTAAGGACCCCTACGAGGGTTCTAAACAGGCGAAAGAAGGACGCCCTACCTCAACGCGTTCCGACGCTACAGCGCTTCAAAGTTGGATTTTTTTTTCTCTCTCTTTCAACTTTGACGGGCTGTAGCCGCTAAACGGTTAGAAATAGGGCGTCCGGAGTGGTCGCAATCGATTCCGCGGACATTTTTCTATCGGAAACCGTCTAATTCGTCCGTCCGAACGGCCTCGTTAACGCGCGACACGAGAAAACGTCGAAAGATGTCGTTTTCGGGGATCGATTTTTCGCGTTTTTTCAGAAGCCCCGAAACTGCAAACGCCCGTATCTCTTAAACGGTTAGAGATATCGAAGCGTGCTAAAAATTCTTGTTCGGCACGTAAAATCTACCGGATAGGATGATAAAAACGGTAATTTTCGGACTTCGATATTTTACCGAAATTTCTCGACCGAATCTTCGTATCTCGGTTATGCGTGGTCGCAGCGCGACCGTTCGGTGCTCATTTGCAAGATCTCGACGCGTACTTTCGAACGGCGCAAACCGGGATCCTCTATCTATAACCGTTTAGGAGCTACGGCGCTTCAAAGTTAGCTCCGTTAAGTGTTTAATTTAGGTACACACAGCTAACTGTCACCGGATTAGCTGTGTAACTGTGCAGGTATTTTTTGTTTTGTTTTAGATCCTGCAGCTGGATTGGTATCCCAACATCTTTCATCATTGCGCGTGAATTTTTGCTAACTCTTCGAAATGTGAGTAAAGCCCATTGTTTATAATATATCTTTAGTTTTAAATATGACCTTCGACTTGAGATAAAGTATATTTCCATGGCCAAAAGACCCTGGCTAACAACAATATTACCTTACGGCCTCGTTATGTATAGGCTCCTCCTATCGGCTATCTGTCATTGAACTGGAACCGTTCTGTGCTTATTTTAGAGATCTCGCCTTTTATTTTTAAGAGAATTTAGTGGGCCTCAAAATTTGAGAATGAAGCATGTTCTAGTTTTTCTTTAAACGCTAACATCTGAGCAGTTTTAGGCGTCTGAATGTATGCACGTTGATGAGTAGCATGCCTATATTCGTAGCATATTTACTAACTTTCTTAGATTATTTCTTATATTTTCTTAGCATTTAATTTAACTGTTAACTTCCACAGGATAACTGTATTATTGTGCAGCTAATTTTTTGTTATTTCTTTTGTTTCAGTGGAATGGTATTCCAATAGCTTTCACTGCTGCGTGTGTGTGTGTCTCCACTACGTCTTCATCATATGAGCAGATATTACAACTTTGCGCAACACTTTGTATGTCGAATATTGACTTTAATATCTTAAATTTGCTTGAATTTTGTAACATACTGTATATAATACTTCTTCAACCATTAATGTGTACCTCACAACACTTTGTGTATCAAATTTAACTTTGCTTTATTTGCTTAAATTTTGTAACATACTGTATATAATACATTTTCAACCATTAATATGTACCTCACAATACTTTGTATATCATATTTAACTTTGTTTTATTTGCTTGAATTTTATAACATACTGTATATACTACTTTATGTTTCTCTGTAATTGCATGGTTGCTAAATAAAATACACTGGATTGTACAAAATTGTTTTATTCATTAAATCCTTCCTAAAATCAAAAAAATATGGTAAAGAACTTTATTTTATTTGCTTAAATTTTGTAACATACTGTATATAATACATCTTCAATCATTAATATGTACCTCACAACCCTTTGTATATCAAATTTAACTTTGTTTTATTTGCCTGAATTTTGTAACACCCTGTATATGCTACTTTATGTCGCTGTAATTGTGTGGTTGCTAAATAAAATACACTGGATTGTACAAAACTGTTTTATTTATTAAACCCTTCCCGCAATCAAAACGATCTGGTGAAGAACTTGGCTTCAAAAATAAGTCAGTTGCTAAACCTTGTGATTTTTATAACGTAGTCTTTCTTCACCTAAATATATGCGGACGTAATATACCACTTCGCATTCCTGCTCTCCTAATACCCCTGATACTTTCGTCAAAATTAGTAAAATATGCAAGAATTATTTCAGTTAAAATTTGCTTGTTACAACGCCATCTGGCGGATTTTTGTGGAACTAAAATATGAATTTTTAAGAACAGTGGCGCCATCTGGTGGGAGTTTTTGCAACTAAAAATGTGCCTGTCTGTGTCTGAGTCTCAGTCTCTGTCTGTGTCTGGGGTTGTGTCTGGTTCTCTGTCTGTGTCTGCGTCTGCGTCTGCGTCTGTGTCTGTGTATTTTTGAACCTGCTGCGTCCATTTTTGTAAGAACCATACACAAAGATCAAGTAAAATGTGTGTAGCTGTGTCTGGGTCTGGGTCTGCGTCTGTGCCTGCGTCTGCGTCTGTGTCTGTGTCTGTGTCTGCTTCTGCTTCTGCTTCTGTGTCTGTGTCTGTGTCTGTGTCTGTGTCAGTGTGTGTGTCTGGGGCTGTGTCTGTGTCTGTGTCTCTGTCTGTGTCTGTGTCTGTGTCTGGGGCTGTGTCTGGGTCTCTGTCTGTGTCTGCGTCTGTGTCTGTGTCTGTGTCTGTGCTGAGTCTGAGTCTGTGTATTTTTGGACCTACTGCGTGTATTTTTGTAAGAACCATACCCAAACATCAAGTAAAATGTGTGTAGCTGTGTCTGCGTCTGTGTCTGTCTCTGTGTCTGTGTCTGGGTCTGTGTCTGTGCTGTGTCTGTTACTGGGTATTTTTGAACCTACTGCGTGTATTTTTGTAAGAACCATACCCAAACATCAAGTAAAATGTGTGTAGCTGCGTCTGCGTCTGCGTCTGTGTCTGTGTCTGTGTCTGCGTCTGCGTCTGTGTCTGTGTCTGGGTCTGTGTCTGGGTCTCTGTCTGTGTCTGCGTCTGCGTCTGTGTCTGTGTCTGTGTCTGCGTCTGCGTCCGTGTCTGTGCCTGGGTCTGTGTCTGGGTCTCTGTCTGTGTCTGTGTCTGCGTCTGCGTCTGTGTCTGCGTCTGTTTCTCTGTCTGTGTCTGTGCTGTGTCTGTTAGTGTGTATTTTTGGACCTACTGCGTGTATTTTTATAAGAACCATACCCAAACATCAAATAAAATGTGTGTAGCTATGTCTGCGTCTGTGTCTGTGTCTCTGTCTGTGTCTGGGACTGTGTCTGGGTCTCTGTCTGTGTGTCTGCGTCTGCGTCTGTGTCTGTGTCTGTGCTGAGTCTGAGTCTGTGTATTTTTGGACCTACTGCGTGTATTTTATGTAAGAACCATACCCAAACATCAAATAAAATGTGTGTAGCTATGTCTGCGTCTGTGTCTGTGTCTCTGTCTGTGTCTGGGACTGTGTCTGGGTCTCTGTCTGTGTCTGCGTCTGCGTCTGTGTCTGTGTCTGTGCTGAGTCTGAGTCTGTGTATTTTGGACCTACTGCGTGTATTTTTGTAAGAACCATACCCATACCAGTTTTCAAGGATAAATAAAACGAAATTTTGTGTATCTTTTTAGGTATTTATTTATCAGTGCTCATTTATACATGAATTGATATATGTATTATATATTTTCAAATATGTGGCAAAATTTTATGCAATACGAGATGTTAAGAATAGTCACATTGTATACCCAGTAGCCGTTGTAATCATAGGTTCCACTTCATATTCTAGAATTGCTTGTTCTTCACCTGAAAATAAAAATTTCATATTAATAATTGTGAGATATTTGAGGTAGTGAATACCCTACGTCATTTTTTGGATCAGCCTTGCCTTTAACCGGTTAGGAGCTAGAGCGCTTCGAAGTTTGAGAGTTAAGCATTTTTCAAATACTTCGAAAACTCATATCTCCCAAACGATTAAAGTTATAGAGCTAATTATTAGGTTGAAGGTGTTGCATTATTTTGTTTTTGTTTCAAATTTTGCGATTTCTTAGGCATTACAAAGCTAATTACTTACCACAATGTAGGGCTAGATGAACATGTGACAAAATTGGTAGGTTCTCTGCGGTTTCATGGCTGTCCTCAGTGTTCGTATTATCTGTAAAAGGAAAGAGAATCGGAATTATGCATTGGAATATCAATTATAATAAGAATTCCTTAAAAAAGGAGGAAACCTATATGTTTATTACCATTCTTAACAAGTTTAACCGTAATGGCTTTTACACAGTGAGTGCACAACAAATTTTCAGTTAGGTATTTTTTGCGAGCTTAAAAAGCATAGGGAAGTGAGAAAGCCTAATGTTATGCACTGAAGTGGTATAGAAATCGACCTCGTAGAAGCTAAATTTGACAGAAATGAGTTAGCATGTTCGGGATTTGCGATAAAGTGTGAAATTTTGTGCGACTGAGTCGTCGCCTTTCTACTTCCTTTATTGCTTGTAGCGCTATACGTGAACATCGTAGGTCAATTCTGACGTCATATTCCGGATTCTGCGGTGTCGATTACTACAAGATACTCATCGCTGTGCCAATCTAGCGAAATTGACAAGATGTGCATAAGTCCGATGACGACATTTTATTGATACGGGCTGTGTCCCGACGAATGCCGTTTAATTTTTCG
>JAENHH010000134.1:0-50540 GCA_023509865.1 Trypoxylus dichotomus | reverse complement strand
TGACCGATTGACGGCGCCGACGCCGACGCTGACGCCGGATTGACGTTGGACATTGACGCCGACGCTGACGTTGACATTGACGTTGGGACGACGTTGACGTTGACGCTGACGCCGACACTGACGCCGATTACCGACGCCGACATCGACGCCGACACGACGCCGACATTCGACGCTGATACGACGTCATTGACGCCGACATCGACGCGCCGATACTGATACTGGACGCCGACATTGACATTGACGTTTGCATTGACGTCGACGGTAGCGTTGACGCTGACGTTGACACTGACGTGCCGAAACTGACGCCGACATTTCGCGTTGATGACGACGGCAGCGCCGACGCCGATACTGACGCCGACGCCGACATTGACGTTTGCACTGATGTCGACGGCAGACGCCGACGCCGACATTGACGCCGACGCGGTACGATGTCGACGGCAGCGCTGACGCGACGCTGACGCTGGATGACACTGCCGACGTTGACGCCGACATTGACGCCGACACCGACGCCGACGCGACGCCGACGCCGACGCAGCAGCTGACGCCGACATTGACGCCGACATTGGCACTGACGACGACGGCAGCGCTGACGCGATACTGACGACGCCGACGCTCGACGCCGACGCCGACATTGACGCCGACGCGATACCGCCGACGCCGACGCCGACGCCGACGCCGACGCCGACGCTGACGCCGACGCCGACGCCGACGCTGACGCCGACGCCGACGCCGACGTTGACGCCGACGCCGACGCTGACGACTGACGCCGACACTGACGCCGACATTGACGCTGACGCCGACATTGGCCGACATCGACGCCCGATGTCGACGGTAGCGTTGACGCCGACGCCGACATTGACGCCGACATTGACGCCGACATCGACGCCGATACTGACGCCGACAGCGTTGACGTTGACATTCGACGCCGACATTGACGCCGACATTGACGCTGACCGATGTCGACGCTGACGTTGACGCCGATATCGTTCGACGCCGATACTGACGTTGACATTGACGCCGACATTGACGTGACGCACGCCTGGTTGACGCTGACATTGTCGACGCCGACGTTGACGCTGACATCTGGACGCGATGACGCCGACATTGACAGCGATTGACGTTGACATTGACGCTGACACTGACGCCGAGCGCCGACGCTTGACGCTGACGCTGACGCCGACATTGACGTCGCATTGATGTCGACGGCAGCGCCGACGCCGACTGACGCCGACACCGACGCCGACACTGACGCCGACGCCGATACCGACGCCGACACTGACGCGACATCGACGCCGATTGACATCGACGATACCGACATCGCCGACGCCGACACGACGCTGACCGTTTGGACAACGACGACAGCGCCGACGCCGCGCGACGCCGACACTGACGCCGACGCTGACGCCGACGCTGACGCCGATACTGACGCCGACGACTGCGACATTGACGCCGACGCCGACACTGACGCCGACATCGACGCCGACGCGACACTGACGCCTGACATCGACGCCGACGCCGACGCCGACGCTGACGCCGACGCCGACACCGACGCCGACTACGACACCGACGTTGACGCCGACGCCGACGCCGACGCCGACATTGACGCCGACACTGACGCCTGGATGACGACGCCGACGCTGACGCCGACATTGACGCCGATATTGACGCCGACACTGACGTTTGCCGACGCCGACGCCGACGCCGACGCCGATTACGCTGACGCCGACATTCGACACTGACGCGACGGATGACATTGACGCCGACGCGACGCCGACACGACGCCGATACTGACGCTGATACCGACGCCGACGCCGATACGCCGACGCCGACATTGACGCCGACACTGACGCCGACGCTGACGGACGCCGACATTGACGCCGACATTGACGCCGATCGATGTCGACGGCAGCGTTGACGCCGACACTGACGCCGACATTGGACGCCGACATTTCGACTGATGTGACGAGAGCGCTGACGACATCGACGCTGACGCCGACGCCGACGCCGATGCCGACATTGACGCTGACATTGATGTCGACAGCAGCACTGACGCCGACATTGACGGTGACACCGACGCCGATACTGGACGTCGACACTGACGCTGATATTGACGCGACATTGACGCCGACACTGACGCCGACATCGACGCCGACATCGACGCCGACATTGACACGACCTGCACGGGACGTCGACGGTAGCGCCGACGTTGATACTGACGCCGACACTGACGCCGGACATTGACGCCGACACTGACGACGACATTGACGCGACGCTGACGCCGACATTGACGCCGACATCGACGCCGACGCCGACGCCGGCCGATACTGACGCCGACATTGACGCGATACTGACGCCGATTACTGACGCCGACATTGACGCGACATTGGCCGACATCGACGCCGACATTGACGCCGACATTGACGATTTCGTACACGACGTCGACGGACGCCGACGCCGACGACCGACCGACGCCGACATTGACGCCGACATTGACGCGACACTGACGCCGACTGGCAGCGTTGACGCCGACATTGACGCCGACGCCGACATTGACGCCGACGTTGACACCGACGTTGACGACAGCTGACGCCGACGCCGACGCGACATTGACGCCGACGCCGACGCCGACGACCGACGCCGACGTTGACACTGACGCCGACATCGCCGACGCCGATACTGACGCGACGTGCATACTGACGCCGACGCCGACGCTGACGCCGACGCGACGCGACGCCGACGTTGACGCCGACACCGACGCTGACACTGACGCCGACGCCGACTGACGCCGACGCCGACGCCGACGCCGACGCCGACGCCGACGCCGACGCTGACGCCGACGCCGACGCTGACGCTGACGCCGACGTTGACGCCGACACTGACGCCTGACACATTGACGCCTGGTACTGACGCCGACATCGACGCGACATTGACGCCGACGACGCTTCACGCTGACGTACCGACGCCTGACGATGTCGACGGTAGCGTTGACGTTGACGCGACGCCGACATTGACGCTGACATTTACCGGCGGCCATGACGTTAAGCGTTGACGCCGACATTGCTGACGCGACATTGACGCCGACACTGACGCCGACGCCGACGCCGACGCCGACGCTGACGCCTACTGATGTCGACGCCGACCTTGACTATCGACGCCGACACGACGCCGACGCTGACGCCGACGCCGACGCTGACGCTGACGCCGACGCTGACGCCGACGCCGACGCCGACGCCGACGCCGACACTGACGCCGACATTGACGCTGACGCCGACGCCGACGCCGACGCTGACGCCGATACCGCGACGCCGACATCGACGCCGTACTGACGTCGACGCCGACGCTGACGCCGATACCGACGCCGACGCTGACGCCGACATTGACGCCGATACTGACGCCGACGCCGACGCCGACACCGACGCCGACGCCGACGCCGACACTGACGCTGATACCGACGCCGACATTGACGCCGACACTGACGCCGACGCCGACGCTGACGCCGACGCTGACGCCGACGCCGACATTGACGCGATTGACGCTGACGCTGACGCCGACACGACGCTGACGACGCCGACTGACGCTGACATTGACGCCGGCATTGACGCCGACGCCGACGCGACGCCGACATTGACGCCGACACTGACGCCGACGCCGACATTGACGCGACGCGACGCCGATACTGACGCGACATCGACGCCGATATTGACGCCGACACTGACGCCGACGCTGACGCCGACGCCGACGCCGATACTGACGCCGACGCCGACGCCGATACTGACGCGATACTGACGCCGACACTGACGCCGACTACCGTTGGACGCCGACGCCGATGACGCCGACACTGACGCCGACGCCGACGCCGACGCCGACGCTGACGCCGACGCCGACGCCGACATCGACGCCGATACCGACGCCGACGGCAGCGTTGACGCCGACGCCGACGCCGACATTGACGCCGACGCCGACACTGACGCCGACGCCGACGCCGACACTGACGCCGACGCCGACGCCGACACTGACGCCGACATCGACGCCGACACTGACGCCGACATCGACGCCGACGACCGACGCCGACGCCGACGCCGACGCCGACTGACGCGACGATTGACGGACGCCGACGCTGACGCCGACATTGACGCCGACACTGACGCCGACGCTGACGCCGACGCCGATACTGACGCCGACCGCCGACGCCGACATCGACGCCGACGCCGATACTTGACGCCGATACTGACGCCGACATTGACATTGACGCCGACGCCGACGCTGACGCCGACGACGACGCCGACATTGACGCCGACCGACGCCGACATTGACGCCGACGCCGACGCCGATACTGACGCCGACGCCGACGCCGACATTGACGCCGACGCTGACGGATTGACGCCGATACTGACGCCGACGCCGACGCTGACGCCGACGCCGACGCCGACGCCGACCGACTGACGCCGACGCGACGCCGACGCCGACGCTGACGCGACATTGACGCGACGCCGACGCTTGACGTTGACGCCGACGCCGACGCCGACATTGACGCCGACGACGCCGACCGACATTGACGCCGACGCTTGACGGATGTCGACGGCCGACGCTGACGCGACGCCGACATTGACGCCGACATTGACTGACGCCGACGCCGACGCCGACGCCGACGCACATTGACGCCGACGCCGACGCCGACGCTGACGCCGACGCCGACACGACGTTGACATTGACGCGACGGACGCCGACGCCGACATCGACGCCGATACCGACGCCGATACGACGCCGACGCCGACATCGACGCCGACGCCGACGCCGACACTGACATTTCACTGACGTCGACGGCAGCTTGACGCGACGCCGATACTGACGACGCCGATACTGACGCTGACGCACTGTTGCCGACATCGACGCCGACGCTGACGCCGACTGACGCCGACGCCGACATCGACGCCGACACGACGTTGACGCAGCATTGACGCCGACACGCCGACGTCGACGCCGACGTTGACGCCGACACTGACGCCGACATTGACGCCGACGCATTGACGCGACATTGACGCCGACACTGACGCGACGATGACGACGGCAGCGTTGACGCCGACACTGCCGCCTGCACTGGATGTCGACGCGCGCTGACGCTGACGCCGCCGACGCCGACATTGACGCCGACATTGACGCCGACGCCGACGCCGACGCCGACGCCGACGCCGACGCCGACACTGACGCCGACACTGACGCCGACGCCGACGCCGACGCCGACATCGACGCCGATACTGACGCCGACATTGACGCCGACATCGACGCCGACACTGACGCCGACACTGACGCCGACATCGACGCCGACGCTGACGCCGACGCCGACGCCGACTGATGACGACGGCAGCGATACTGACGCCGACACTGACGCCGATACTGGACGCCGATACTGACGCCGACATTGACGCCGACATGACGCCGACACTGACGCCGACGCCGACATTGACGCCGACATCGACGCCGATACCGACGCCGACGCCGACATTGACATTGACGCCTGTACTGATGTCGACGGCAGCGTTGACGCCGACGCTGACGCCGACGCCGACACTGACATCTACCGATGACGACGGCAGCGCTGACGCCGACACTGACGCCGATACTGACGCCTGCACAGATGTCGACAGCAGCGCTGACGCCGACATTGACGCCTGTACTGATGTCGACGGCAGCGCTGACGCCGACATTGACGCCGACACTTGACGCCGACATCGACGCCCGTACCGATGTCGACGGCAGCGCTGACGCCGACGCCGACACTGAAGCCGACGCCGACACTGACACGGTACCGACAACGACGGCAGCGCTGACGCTGACGCCGACATTGACGCTGACGCCGACGCCGACGCCGACGCCGACGCTGACGCCGACGCCGACGCCGACGCTGACGCCGACGCCGACGCCGACGCCGACGCCGACGCCGACGCCGACGCCGACGCCGACGCTGACGCCGACGCCGACGCCGACGCCGACGCTGACGCCGACGCCGACGCCGACGCTGACGCCGACGCCGACGCCGACGCCGACGCCGACGCGACGCCGACACGCCGACGCCGACGATGACGACGGCAGCGCTGACGCCGATACTGACGCCGACATTGACGCCGACCGACATTGACGCCGACATTGACGATGTCGACGGCAGCGTTGACGCCGACATTGACGCCGACGCCGACATTGACATTTGCATTGATGACGACGGCAGCGTTGACGCCGACACTGACGCCGACTTTGACGCCGACATTGGCGTTGATATTGACGCCGATACTGACATTGACGCCGACGCTGACATTTGTACCGATGTGACGAGAGCGTTGACATTGACGCCGATTTTGACGCCGACGCCGACACTGACGCCGATGTCGACAGCAGCGCTGACGTTGACATTGACCGACTGACGTTGACGCCGACGCCGACGACGATTGACACCGACGCCGACATTGACGCCGACACTGACGCCGATATTGACGCCGACATTGACGCCGACATTGACGCCGACATCGACGCCGACATCGACGCCGACACTGACGCCGACATCGACGCCTGGTACTGATGTCGACGGCAGCGTTGACGCTGACGCCGACACTGACGCCGATATTGACGCTGACGCCGACGCTGACATTGCCGACGCCGACGCCGACATTGACGCCGACACTGACGCCGACGCCGACACTGACGCCTGTACCGATGTCGACGGCAGCGCCGATGACGCCGACGCCGACATTGACGCCGACACTGACGCCGACACCGACGCCGACGCCGACACTGACGCCGACATCGACGCCGACGCCGACACTGACGCCTGGTACCGATGACGACGGCAGCGCTGACGCCGACACTGACGCCGACATTGACGCTGACGCCGACGCTGACGCCGATACTTGACGCCGACACTGACGCCGATACTGACGCCGACGCCGACATTGACGCCTGTACCGATGTCGACGGCAGCGCTGACGCCGACATCGACGCCGACACTGACGCCGACATTGACGCCGACATTGACGCCGATATTGACGCCGACATTGACGCCGACATTGACGCCGACATTGACGCCGACATTGACGCCGATACTGACGTTTGCACTGATGTCGACGGTAGCGCTGACGCTGACGCCGACGCTGACACTTGACATTTGCACTGATGACGACGGCAGCGTTAACGCCGACATTGACGCTTGATGTCGGCGGCTGACGTTGACTGACGCCGACATTGACACTGACATTTGCATCGGTGACGACGGCGGCGTTAACATCGACATTGATACTGACGTCGACGGACGCCGACGTTGACTGACGCCGACACATGACGCCGACGCCGACGCCGACGCCGACGCCGACGCCGACGCTGACGCCGACATTGACCGACGCCGACGCCGATGACGCCGACACGACGCTGACGCCGATACTGACGCCGACGCCGACGGACGCCGATACTTGACGCCGACATCGACGCCGATACTGACGCCGACACTGACGCCGACGCTGACGCTGACGCCGACGCTGACGACGCCGACATTGACGCCGTACTGATGTCGACGGCAGCGCTGACGCCGACGCCGACATCGACTGACGCCGACATCGACGACGACGCGACGACGCTGACCGACGCCGACATCGACGCCGACACTGACGCCGACATCTGACGCTGACGCCGACGCTGACGCCGACGCCGACGCACTGACGCCGACGCCGACGCCGACGCCGACGCCGACGCCGACGCCGACGCCGACGCTGACGCCGACGCCGACGCCGACGCGACACGACGCCGACGCTGACGCCGACGCCGACACTGACGCCGACATCGACGCCGATACTGACGCCGACATTGACGCCGACATTGACGCCGATACCGACGCCGACGCCGACGCCGACATCGACGCCGACATCGATGTCGACGCCGACTGACATCGACGCCGACATCGACGACGCCGACATCGACGCCGACATCGACGCCGACACCGACGCCGACGCCGACGCCGACATCGACGCCGACACTGACGCCGACATCGACGCCGACACTGACGCCGATACTGACGCCGACATTGACGACGACGACCGACACGACGCCGATACGACACGACGCCGACATTGACGTTTGCCGATGTCGACGCCGCTGACGCCGACACTGACGCGATGACGACATTGACGCGACGCCGACGCCGACATTGATGACGACTGACGCGATACGTTGACGCCGACATTGACGTTGACATGTCGACGCCGACGCCGACGCCGACATCGACGCGACTGACGTCGACGCCGACATTGACGCTGACATTGACGCCGACACCGACGCCGACGCGACATTGACGCCGACGCTGACACGACGCCGACGCCGACATGACGGCATTGACGACGGCAGCGCTGACGCCGGACATTGACGCCGACATTGACGCTGACACCGACGCCGATGACGCGACATTGACGCTGACGCCGACATTGACGTTTGACATTGACGCCGACACTGACGCCGACGTTGACATTGACGCCGATATTGACGCCGACATTGACGCCGACACGACGCCGACGCTGACGCCGACGCGACGCCGACGATACTGACGCGACATTGACGCCGACGCCGACGCCGACGCTCGACGCCGACACGACGCGATGACGCCGATACCGACGCCGACATCGACGCCGACGCCGACGCCGATACCGACGCCGACGCTGACGCCGACGCCGACGCCGACGCCGACATTGACGCCGATACTGATGTCGACGCCGACGTTGACGCTGACGCCGACATCGACGCCGACATCGACGCCGACGCCGACGCCGACGCCGACGCCGACGCCGACGCCGACACTGACGCCGACGCCGACGCCGACGCCGACGCCGATACTGACGCCGACGCCGACGACCGACGCTGACGCCGACATTGACGCCGACGCCGACGCGGCGACGCCGACGCTGACGCCGACGCCGACGCCGACGCATTGACGCCGACGCTGACGCCGACGCCGACGCCGACGCCGACGCTGACGCCGACGCTGACCGACGCCGACATTGACGCCGACTGACTGCCGACATTGACGCCGACATGCGTACTGACGCCGACGCTGACGCCGACGTTGACATTGACGACATTGACGCTGACATTGACGATTGACGGCAGCGCCGACGCCGACATTGACGCCGACATTGACGCCGACATTGACCGGACGATGACGACGACGCCGACGCCGTTGACGCTGACGCCGACGCTGACGCCGACATTGACGCCGATACGACGCCGATACTGACGCCGACGCCGACATTGAGATCGACGCCGATACTGGACGCCGATACTGACGCCGACATTGACGCCGACACGACGTCGACGGACGCGCTGACGCCGACGCTGGACGCCGACGCTGACGCCGACATTGACTGACGACATTGACGCCGACACTGACGCCGATACTGACGCCGACGCCGACATTGACGCTCGTACTGATGCCGACATTGACGCGACGCCGACACGACGCCGACATCGACGCCGATACTGACGCCGACATCGACGCCGACGCCGACGCCGATACTGACGCCGACGCCGACGCCGACACCGACGCCGACACCGACGCCGACGCCGACGCCGACGACATCGACACGCCGACGCCGACGCCATCGACGCGATACGACGCCGACGCCGACGCCGACGCCGACATTGACGCCGACCGACGCCGACGCCGACATCGACGCCGTACCGACGTCGACGGCAGACGCCGACGCCGACGCCGACGCCGACACTGACGCCGACATCGACGCTGACGCCGACGCCGACGCTGACGCCGACGCCGACGCCGACGCTGACGCCGACGCTGACGCCGACGCCGACGCCGACGCTGACGCCGACGCTGACGCCGACGCCGACGCTGACGCCGACGCCGACGCCGACGCCGACGCTGACGCCGACGCCGACGCCGACGCCGACGCCGACGCCGACGCTGACGCCGACGCTGACGCCGACGCCGACGCCGACGCCGACGCTGACGCCGACGCCGACGCCGACTGACGACGCCGACGCCGACGCCGACGCCGACGCCGACGCCGACGCTGACGCCGACGCTTGACGCCGACGCTGACGCCGACATTGACGCCGACACGACGCCGACGCTCGACGCCGATTGACGCCGACGCCGACATTGACGCCGATACTGACGCCGACGGCAGACGCTGACGCTGACGCTGACGCCGACATGACGCCGATACTGACGACGTGCCGATACTGACGCTGACGCCGACGACGCCGACATCTGACGCCGACGACGACATTGACGCTGACATTGACGCCGACATTGACGTTGTACCGATGTCGACGGCAGCGTTGACGCCGACGCCGATTGACGCCGATTGACTGACGCCGACATTGACGCCGACGCCGACATGACATGACGTGACGAGAGCGTTGACGCCGACGCCGACATTGACGCCGACATTGACGCCGACATTGACGCCGACGCTGACGCGTTGACGACATTGACGCCGATACTGACGTCGACGACAGCGCTGACGCCGACATTGACGCCGACATTGACGCCGATACTGACGTTTGCATTGACGTCGACGCCGACGTTGACGCCGACGCCGATACTGACGCCGACGCCGACGCCGACATTTGCACGATGTCGACGGCAGCGCGACGCCGACGCCGACACGACGCCGACATTGACGTACCGATGACGACGGCCGCGCTGACGTGACGCCGACACCGACGCCGACATACCGACGCCGACTACTGACGCCGACGCCGACATCGACACTGACGCCGACGCCGACGCCGACGCCGACGCCGACGCCGACGCCGACTGACGACGCCGACATCGACGCCGACATTGACGCCGACACCGACGCCGACACTGACGCCGACATCGACGCCGACGCCGACACTGACGCTCGTACTGATGTCGACGGCAGCGCTGACGCCGACACTGACGCCGACGCCGACGCCGACGCTGACGCCGACACGACGCCGACGCCGACGCCGACGCCGACGCCGACACTGACGCCGACGCCGAGACGCCGACGCTGACGCCGACGCCGACGACGACGCTGACGCCGACGCCGATACGATGACGCCGACGCCGACGCCGACATCGACGCCGACGCTGACGCCGACGCCGACGCCGACGCTGACGCCGACACGCCGACGCCGACATTGACGCCGACATCGACGCCGATACTGACGCCGACATTGACGCCGACATCGACGATACTGACGCCGACATTGACGCCGACGCCGATCGACTTGACGTTGACATTGACGCCGACGCCGACGCCGACATCGACGCCGATACGACGCCGACGCTGACGCCGACGCCGACGCCGATTGACGCCGATACCGACGCCGACACCGACGCCGACGCCGACATGACGCCGACATTGACCGATACTGACGCATTGACGCCGACGCCGACTGACGCCGACTGATGTCGACGCCGATGACGCCGACGCTGACGCTGACATTGACTGACATTGACCGATGACGACGGCAGCGTTGACGTTGACGCGACGCCGACGCCGACGATGTCGACAGCAGCCGACGCCGACATTGACGTGACATTGATGTCGACGGCAGCGTTGACGCCGACGCCGACACTGACGCCGATACTGACGCCGACATTGACGCCGATACTGACGCCGACATTGACGCTCGTACTGATGTCGACGGCAGCGCTGACGCCGACGCCGACATTGAAGCCGACGCTGACGCGACGACATTGACATCGCCGACATCGACCGACAACGACGGCAGCGCTGACGCTGACTGACGCCGATACCGACGCCGACGCCGACGCCGACGCTGACGCTGACGCTGACGCCGACGCTGACGCCGACGCCGACGCTGACGCCGACGCCGACGCCGACGCCGACGCCGACGCCGACGCCGACGCTGACGCCGACGCCGACGCCGACGCCGACGCCGACGCCGACGCTGACGCCGACGCCGACGCCGACGCCGACGCCGACATTGACGCCGACGCCGACGCCGACGCTGACGCGACGCCGACGCTGACGCCGACGTTGACGCCGACGCCGACGCTGACGCCGACGCCGACGCTGACGATGACGCGACGCCGACGCCGACGCCGACGCCGACGCCGACGCTGACGCCGACGCCGACGCTGACGCGACGATTGACGACGACGCCGACGCCGACGCCGACGCTGACATTGACGCCGACGCCGACGCCGACGCCGACGCCGACGCCGACGCCGACGCCGACGCGACGCCGACGCTGACGCGACGCCGACGCCGACGCCGACGCCGACACTTGACGCCGACGCCGACGCTGACGATGACGACGACGCTGACGACGCTGACGCCGACGCCGACGCCGACGCCGACGCCGACGCCGACGCTGACGCCGACGCCGACGCCGACGCTGACGCCGACGCTGACGCCGACGCCGACGCCGACGCCGACGCCGACGCTGACGCCGACGCTGACGCCGACGCCGACGCCGACGCCGACGCCGACGCTGACGCCGACGCCGACGCCGACGCCGACGCCGACGCCGACGCCGACGCCGACGCTGACGCCGACGCCGACGCCGACGCTGACGCGATTGACGCCGACGCCGACGCCGACGCCGACGCCGACGCCGACGCGACTGACATTGACGCCGATGACGACGGCAGCGCTGACGCCGACGCCGACGCCGACGCCGACGCCGACACTGACGCCGACGCCGACGCTGACGCCGACGCCGACGCCGACGCCGACGCTGACGCCGACGCCGACGCCGACGCTGACGCCGACGCCGACGCCGACGCCGACGCCGACGCCGACGCCGACGCTGACGCCGACGCCGACGCCGACGCTGACGCCGACAATGATACTGACGCCGACATTGACGCCGACATTGTCGCCGACACTGACGCCGACACTGACGCCGACACTGACGCCGACGCCGACGTTTGTACTGATGCCGACGGCAGCGCTGACGCTGACGCCGACGCCGACATTGACATTTGCATTGATGACGACGGCAGCGTTAACGCTGACATTGACGTTTGCACGATGTCGGCGGCCGCGTTGACGTTAACATTGACGCCGACATTGACATTGACATTTGCATCGGTGACGACGGCGGCGTTAACGTCGACATTGACGTTTGCATTGATGTCGACGGCCGCGTTGCGGCTGACGCCGACATTGACGTTATTGACGCCGACGTTGACGCCGACATTGTCACGACATTGACGTGACATTGACGCCGACATTGACGCCGACATTGACATTTGCATTTGGCGTGACGGGAGCGTTGACACTGACGCCGACATTGACGTTTGCAACGACGTCGACGGCTTCGCTGACGCTGACGCCGACATTGACATTGACGCCGACGCCGACATTTGCATTGATGCGGACGAGAGCGCTGACATTGACGCCGACATTGACGATGACATTGACGCCGACGCCGACATCGACGTTTGCATACTGATGTCGACGGCAGCGTCGACGCCGACGCTGACATTGACGCCGACGCCGACACTGACATTTGCACTGATGGCGACGGCAGCGTTGACGCCGATACTGACGCCGACGCCGACACTGACGCCTGCACTGATGTCGACGGCCGCGCTGACGCCGACGCCGACACTGACGCCGATACTGACGCCGACACTGACGCCGACACTGACGCCGACATCGACGCCGACGCCGACGCCGACGCCGACGCCGACACGACGCCGACGCCGACGCCGACGCCGACGCCGACGCCGATACCGACGCCGACATCGACGCCGACATCGCTGACACGACCGACGACATCGACATCGACATCGACGCCGACGCCGACATTGACGCCGACATCGACATCGACGCCGACATCGACGCCGACACCGACGCCGACATCGACGCCGACGCCGACATCGACGCCGACACCGACGCCGACATCGACACCGACATCGACATCGATGACATCGACGCCGACATCGACGCCGACATCGACATCGACTGACGCCGACATCGACGCCGACATACCGACGCCGACACTGGCGCAGATACTGACGCCGACATTGACGCCGACATCGACATTTGCCGGCGTGACGGAGCGCCGACACTGACGCCGACATTGACGCATGCAACGACGTCGACGGCCGCTGACGCCGATGACGCCGACGCCGACATCGACACTGACGCCGACATTGACGTTTGCAACGATGCCGACGGCTTCGTTGACGCTGACGCTGACATTGTCATTGACGCCGACATTGACGTTGACGCCGACATTTGCATTGATGCAGACGAGAGCGCTGACATTGACGCCGATATTGACGCTGACGCCGACGCGACACTGACGTTTGCACGATGTCGACGGTAGCTTTGACGCCGACATTGACGTTTGCATCGATGTCGACAGCCGCGCTGACGTTGACATTGACGCCGACACCGACGCCGATATTGACGCCGACACTGACGCCGATATTGACGCCGACATTGACGCCGACATCGACGCCGACATCGACGCCGACACTGACGCCGACACTGACGCCGACATTGACGCCGATATTGACGCCGACACCGACGCCGACATTGACGCCGACATTGAGGCCGACGCCGACATTGACGCTCGTACTGATGTCGACGGCAGCGCTGACGCCGACACTGACGCCGACACTGACGCCGACGCCGACGCCGACGCCGACGCCGACATCGACGCCGACATTTCCGTACCGGACGCCGACGCCGACACTGACGCCGACCGATGACGACGCTGACGCCGACACTGACGCCGACGCCGACACTGACATCGACGCTCGTACTGATGTCGACAGCAGCGTTGACGCCGACATTGACGCCGATACTGACGCCGACACCGACGCCGACACCGACGCCGATACTGACGCCGACATCGACGCCGACACTGACGCCGACATCGACGCCGATACTGACGCCGATACTGACGCCGACATTGACGCCGATACCGACGCCGACACTGACGCCGACACTGACGCCGACATACACGCCGACACTGACGCCGACACTGACGCCGACATTCACGCCGACATTGACGCCGACACCGACGCCGACGCCGACATTGACGCCGACGCCGACGCCGATACTGACGCCGACGCCGACGCCGACGCCGACGCTGACGCCGACGCTGACGCCGACGCCGACGCTGACGCCGACATCGACGCCGACACCGACGCCGACGCCGACACTGACGCCGACGCCGACGCCGACGCTGACGCCGACATTGACGCCTGCACTGATGTCGACGGCAGCGCTGACGCCGACGCTGACGCCGATTGACATCGACATTTACCGATGACGACGGCAGCCGACGCTGACATTGACGCCGACATTGACGCCTGCATGATGTCGACAGCAGCGTTGACGCCGACATTGACGCCTGCACTGATGTCGACGGTAGCGTTGACGCTGACGCTGACATCGACGCCGATACTGACGCCGACACTGACGCCGACATTGACGCTCGTACTGATGTCGACGGCAGCGCTGACGCCGACGCCGACATTGAAGCCGACGCCGACACTGACATTTGCACTGATGACGACGGCAGCGCTGACGCTGACACTGACGCCGATATTGACGCTGACGCCGACGCCGACGCCGATACTGACGCCGACGCCGACGCCGACGCTGACGCCGACGCTGACGCCGACGCCGACGCCGACGCCGACGCCGACGCTGACGCCGACATCCGACGCGATGACGCCGACGCCGACATCTGACGCTGACACTGACGCCGACACGACGCCGACATCTGACGCCGACGCCGACGCCGACTGACCGACTGACGCCGACGCCGACGCCGACGCTGACGCCGACGCCGATACTGACGCCGACGCCGACGCTGACGCCGACGCCGATTGACGCCGACGCCGACGCTGACACCGACGCCGACGCTGACGCCGACTGACGCCGACGCCGACGCCGACGCCGACGCCGACGCCGACGCCGACGCTGACGCCGACGCCGACGCCGACGCGACGCCGACGCTGACGCTGACGCTGACGCCGACGCGACATTGACACCGACGCGATGACGACGCGACACTGACGCCGATTGACTTGACGCCGACGGACGCTGACGCCGACGCTGACGCCGACACGACGCTGACATGACGCCGACATTGACGCCGACGCCGACACGACGCCGACGCGACGGACATTGACGCTGACGCTGACGCCGACGCCGACGCCGACGCCGACGCCGACGCCGACGCTGACGCCGACGCCGACGCCGACGCCGACGCGACGCCGACGCCGACGCTGACGCCGACGCCGACGCCGACGCTGACGCCGACGCCGACGCCGACGCCGACGCCGACTGATTGACGCCGACATTGACGCCGACATGACGCTGCTGACGCCGACGACGACGCTGACGCCGACATTGACGTTGACGCTGACGCCGATTGACGTGACTGACGTCGACGCCGACGCCGACACCGACGCCGATTGACGCCGACACGACGCCGATACTGACGCCGACCGACGCCGACGCTGACGCCGACACTGACGCCGACACCGACGCCGACATCGACGCTGACGCCGACGCTGACGCCGACGCCGACGCCGACGCCGATACTGACGCTGACACTTGACGCTGACGCCGACGCTGACGCCGACGCCGACGCCGACCGACGCCGACATTGACGCCGATACTGACGCCGACGCTTGACGCCGACACCGACGCCGACATTGACGCCGATACTGACGCCGATACCGACGCTGACACGACGCCGACATCGACGCCGACGCCGACGCCGACGCCGACGCCGACACTGACGCCGATACTGACGCCGACATTGACGCCGATACCGACGCCGACATCGACGCCGACGCCGACACCGACGCCGACGCCGACACTGACGCCGACGCCGACACTGACGCCTGTACTGATGTCGACGGCAGCGCTGACGCCGACGCCGACGCCGACGCCGACGCCGACGCCGACGCTGACGCCGACGCCGACGCCGACGCCGACGCTGACGCTGACGCCGACGCCGACGCCGACGCCGACATTGACGCCGACATGACGCGACCGACGCCGACATTGACGCCGACACCGACGCCGACGCTGACGCCGATACTGACGCCGACATTGACGACGCCGATGTCGACGGCAGCGCTGACGTTGACGCCGACGCCGACATTGACATTTGCATTGATGACGACGGCAGCGTTAACGCCGACATTGACGTTTGCATACTGATGTCGGCGGCCGCGTTGACGTTAACATTGACGCTGACATTGACATTGACATTTGCATCGGTGACGACGGCGGCGTTAACGTCGACATTGACGTTTGCATTGATGTCGACGGCCGCGCTGACGCCGACGCTGACATTGACGCCGACATTGACGGACGACGTTGACGCTGACGCCGATTGACTGACGCCGACATTGACGCCGACATTGACGCGATACTGACGCCGACATTGACGCAGATATTGACGCGCCGACATTGACGCCGACATTGACATTTGCATTTGCGTGACGGGAGCGTTGACATTGACGCCGACATTGACGTTTGCAACGATGTCGACGGCTTCGCCGACGCCGACGCCGACGCCGATGACGACATGACGCCGACGCCGACATTTCGACCGATGACGACGAGCGCCGACACCGACGCCGACATACTGACGCCGACGCCGACGCTGACGCTGACGCCGACGGCTGACGCCGACGCCGACGCCGACCGACGCCGACGTTGACGCCGACGCCGACGCCGACATTGACGCCGACACGCGACGTACTGACGCCGACGCCGACGCCGACGCCGACGCCGACGCCGACATCGACGCCGACACTGACGCCGACGCCGACGCCGACACGCACGACATCGACACGACATCGATACCGACGACATCGACATTGACGCCGACACGACACGACGCCGACATCGACGCCGACGACGACGCCGACGCTGACATTGACGCTGACGCCGACACGACGCCGACATCGACATCGACGCCGACGCGACGCCGACATTGACGCCGACATCGACACCGACGCCGACGCCGACGCGACACGACCGACATCGACGACGCCGACGCCGACATCTGACGCCGATACTGACGCCGATACTGACGCCGACATTGACGCCGACACTGACGCCGACATTGACGCATTGATGTCGACGGAGCGTTGACGCGATACGCCGACGCCGACATTGACGCCGACATTGACGCCGACATTGACGCCGATACTGACGCCGACATTGACGCCGACATCGACGCTGACATTGACGCCGACATTGACGCGACTGACGCCGATATTGACGCCGACTGACGCCGACATCGACGCCGACCCGACGCCGACATTGACGCTGACATTGACGCCGACACGATGCCGACGCCGACGCCGTTGACGCCGACATTGACGCCGATACCGACGCCGACACTGACGCCGTTGACGCCGACATCGACGCCGACATCGACGCCGACGCCGACGCCGACATTGACGCTGACATTGACGCCGATACTGACGCGTACCGACGCCGACGCCGACGCCGACATTGACGCCGACGCCGACATTGACGCCGACACCGACGCCGACAGCGCTGACGCCGATACCGACGCCGATACTGACGCCGACGCCGACATTGACGCCGACGCCGACGCCGACGCTGACGCCGACATCGACGCCGACATTGACGCCGACACGACGCCGACACTGACGCCGACACTGACGCCGACGCCGACGCCGACATTGACGCCGACGCCGACGCCGACGCCGACATTGACGCCGACGCCGACGCCGACGCCGACATCGACGCCGACATTGACGCCGACATTGACGCCGACATTGACGCCGATACCGACGCCGACATTGACGCCGACATTGACGCCGACATTGACGCGACATACCGACGCCGACATTGACGCCGACATTGATGTCGACGCCGACGCTGACGCGTTGACGCCGACGCTGACGCCGATACTGACATTTGTACCGATGACGACGGCAGCGTTGACGCTGACATTGACGCCGATATTGACGCCGACATGGACGCCGACATTGACCGACGCCGACATTGAATGACGCCGACATTGACGCCGACATTGACGCCGACATTGACGCCGACGCCGACGCGTTGACTGACGCTGACGCTGACATTGACTGACGCCGACATTGACGTTTGCATTGATGTCGACGGCAGCGCTGACGCTGACGCCGACGCTGACGTTGACGCCGACATTGACATTTACCGATGACGACGGCAGCGTTGACGCCGATACTGACGCCGACATTGACGCGACGCCGACGCCGACGCCGACGCCGACGCCGACGCCGACGCCGACGCCGACGCCGACGCCGACGCCGACATTGACGCCGACGCTGACGCTGACGCCGACGCCGACGCCGACGCCGACGCTGACGCCGACGCCGACGCTGACGCTGACGCCGACATTGACGCCGACGCGACGCCGACGCCGACGCTGACGCTGACGCCGACGCCGACGCCGACGCCGACGCCGACATTGACGCCGACGCCGATACTGACGCCGACATTGACGCTGACGCCGATTGACGCCGACGCCGACGCTGACGCTGACGCTGACGCCGACGCCGACGTTGACGCCGACGCCGACGCCGACGCCGACGCCGACGCCGACGCCGACGCTGACGCCGACGCGACTGACGCCGACGCTGACGCTGACGCCGACGCCGACGCCGACGCCGACGCTGACGCGACGCCGACGCCGACGCCGACGCCGACGCCGACGCTGACGCTGACGCCGACGCCGACGCTGACGCTGACGCCGACGCCGACATTGACCGACTGACGCCGACGCGATGACCGACGCCGACGCCGACGCCGATACTGACGCCGACATTGACGCCGACGCTGACGCCGACGCCGACGCTGACGCCGACGCCGACGCCGACGCCGACATTGACGCCGACGCCGACGCCGACGCCGACGCCGACGCCGACGCCGACGCCGACGCTGACGCCGACGCCGACGCCGACGCTGACGCCGACGCCGACGCCGACGCCGACGCCGACGCTGACGCCGACGCCGACGCCGACGCCGACGCCGACGCCGACATTGACGCCGACGCCGACGCCGACGCCGACGCCGACGCCGACGCCGACGCTGACGCTGACGCCGACGCCGACGCCGACGCTGACGCCGACATTGACGCCGACATTGACGCCGATTTGACGCCGACGCGACGCCGACATTGACGCCGACATTGACGCCGACTGACGCCGACGCCGACGCTGACGCCGACATTGACGCCGACATTGACGCCGACGCCGACGCCGACGCCGACGCCGACATTGACGCCGACGCCGACGCTGACGCCGACGCCGACGCTGACGCGACTGACGCCGACATTGACGTGACGCCGACGCCGATACCGACGCCGACGCTGACGCCGACACTGACGCCGACGCCGACGCCGACGCCGACGCCGACGCCGACGCCGACGCTGACGCCGACGCCGACGCCGACGCCGACGCTGACGCCGACGCCGACGACGCTGACGCTGACGCCGACGCTGACGCCGACGCTGACGCCGACGCCGACGCTGACGCCGACGCCGACGCCGACGCCGACGCCGACGCCGACGCCGACGCCGACGCCGACGCCGACGCCGACGCCGACGCCGACGCTGACGCCGACGCTGACGCTGACGCTGACGCCGACGCCGACGCCGACGCCGACGCCGACGCCGACGCCGACGCCGACGCCGACGCCGACGCCGACGCTGACGCCGACGCCGACGCCGACGCTGACGCCGACGCCGACGCCGACGCTGACGCCGACGCCGACGCCGACGCTGACGCCGACGCCGACGCCGACGCCGACGCCGACGCCGACGCCGACGCCGACGCTGACATCGACGCCGACGCTGACGCCGACGCCGACGCGACGCCGACGCCGACGCCGACGCCGACGCCGACATTGACGCCGACGCGATTGACGCCGACGCCGACGCCGACATTGACGCCGATGACGACGCCGTCGACGCGACATTGACGCCGATACTGACGCCGACACTGACCGACCGACACTGATGTCGACGGCAGCGCCGACGCCGACATTGACGCGACGCCGATTGACGCTGACATTGACGACGACGCCGACGCCGATGACGCTGACGCCGATACTGACGCCGACTGACGCCGACGCCGACATTGACGTTGACATTGACGCCGACGTTGACATTGACGCTGACATTGACGCCGACGCCGACATTGACGCCGATGACGCCGACGCCGACGCTGACATTGACGCCGATACTGACGCTGACGCCGACATTGACGCCGACGCCGACGCCGACGCCGACACTGACGCCGACATTGACGCCGACCGACGCCGCCGATACTGACGCCGACGCCGACGCCGATTGACGCCGATACTGACGCCGACACTGACGCCGACATTGACGCCGACATTGACGCCGACATTGACGTTTGCACCGATGTCGACGGCAGCGCCGACGCTGACGCCGACATCGACGCTGACGCCGACGCCGACGCCGACGCCGACATTGACGCCGACATTGACGCCGACGCCGACATCGACGCTGACGCCGACGCCGACGCTGACCGATGACGACGCCGTTGACGCTGACGCCGACGCCGACATCGACGCCGACACTGACGCCGACGCCGACGCTGACGTTGACGCCGACGCCGACGCCGACGCCGACATACTGACATCGTACCGATGACGACGGCAGCGTTGACGCCGACACTGACATTGACGCCGACACTGATGTCGACGCCGACGCTGACGCCGACATTGACGCCGACACTGACGCCGACATCGACGCCGACGCTGACGTTGACATTGACATTGACGCCGACACGACGCTGACGCCGACGCCGACATCGACGCCGACGCCGACGCTGACATTGACGCCGACACTGACGCCGACATTGACGCCGACATCGACGCCGATGACGACGGCAGCGTTGACGCCGACGCCGATACTGACGCCGATACTGATGTCGACGTTGACGCCGACGCCGACGCCGACGCCGACATCGACGTTGACGCCGATGCCGACGCCGTTGACGCTGACGCTGACGCCGACATTGACGCCGATACTGACGCCGACATTGACGCCGACATTGACGCCTGGCGATGTCGACGGCAGCGCTGACGCCGACGCCGACGCCGACACTGACATTTGTACTGATGTCGACGGCCGACGCTGACGCCGACATTGACGCCGACGCCGACGCCGACGCCGATACTGACGCCGACATCGACGCCGACGCTGACGCCGACGCTGACGCCGACGCCGACGCCGACGCTGACGCGACGCCGACGCCGACGCCGACACGACGCCGATACTGACGCCGACGCCGACGCCGACGCCGACATCGACGCCGACATTGACGCCGACGCTGACGCCGACGCCGACGCTGACGCCGATACCGACGCCGACGCCGACGCCGACGCCGACGCCGACGCTGACGCCGACGCCGACTGACATTGACGCCGACGCCGACGCCGACGCCGACGCCGACGCCGACGCGATATTGACGCCGACATTGACGCCGACGCTGACGCCGATACGACGCTGACGCCGACATTGACGCCGAGACGCCGACTGATGCGCTGACGCTGACGCTGACGCCGACGCCGACACTGACGCCGACGCCGACGCCGACGACGCCGACTGACGCCGACGCCGACGCCGACATTGACGCCGATACTGACGCCGACGCCGACATTGACGCTGACGCTGACGCGACGTTGACGCCGACGCCGACGCCGACACTGACGCGACGCCGACGCCGACATTGACGCCGACATTGACGCCGACGCTGACGCCGACACCGACGCCGACGCTACCGACGCCGACGCTGACTGACGCCGATACTGACGCCGACATTGACGCCGACTGACGCTGACGCCGACGCCGACGCCGACATTGACGCCGACACTGACGCCGATACTGACGCCGACATCGACGCCGACATTGACGCTGACGCCGACACTGACGCCGACGCTGACGCCGACATTGACGCCGATGACGCTGACGCGACGCCGATACTGACGCCGACATTGACGCCGACATTGACGCTGACGCCGACGTCGACGGACGCCGACGCTGACGCCGACGCCGACACTGACGCCGATACCGACGCCGACGCCGACGCGACGCGACGCTGACGCCGACATTGACGCTGACCGATGACGACGGCAGCGCCGACGCCGACACTGACGCCGACGCCGACATCGACGCCGACGCCGACGCCGACGCCGACGCCGACGCCGATACTGACGCTGACGCCGACGCCGACGCCGACGCCGACGCCGACGCCGACGCCGACGCCGACGCCGACGCCGACTGACGCCGACGCCGACGCGACCGACGCCGACGCTGACGCCGACGCCGACATTGACGCCGATACTGACGCCGATACCGACGCCGACGCCGACGCTGACGCTGACGCCGACGCTGACGCCGACATTGACGCCGACGCCGACGCCGACGCCGACGCTGACGCCGACGCTGACGCCGACGCCGACGCTGACGCTGACGCCGACGCCGACGCCGACGCCGACGCTGACGCCGACGCCGACGCTGACGCTGACGCCGACGCCGACGCTGACGCCGACACTGACGCCGACGCCGACGCCGACGTGACGCGACGCCGATCGACTGACATTGACGCTGACGCCGACGCCGACGCCGATACTGACGCCGACATTGACGCCGACGCTGACGCTGACGCCGACGCTGACGCCGACGCCGATTGACGCCGACGCCGACGCCGACGCTGACGCCGACTGACGCCGATACTGACGCCGACATTGACGTTGACGCCGACGCCGACATTGACGCCGATACTGACGCTGACGCCGACATTGACGCCGACGCCGACGCCGACGCCGACGCTGACATGACGCCGACGCCGACGCCGACGCCGACGCTGACGCCGACGCTGACGCCGACGCCGACGCTGACGCTGACGCTGACGCCGACGCCGACGCCGACGCCGACGCTGACGCCGACGCTGACGCCGATACTGACGCCGACGCCGACGCCGACATTGACACTGACGCCGATGTCGACGCCGACGTTGACGCCGACGCCGACGCCGACGTTGACGCCGATACTGACATTGACGCTGACGACGACGCCGACGTTGACGCTGACATTGACGCGACGTTGACATTGACGCCGACGCCGACGCCGACGCTGACGCCGACATTGACGCCGACGCCGACGCCGACACTGACGCCGACGCTGACGCGACTGACGCCGACCGACGCTGACATTGACGCGACATTGAGACGCCGACATTGACGCTGACACTGACGCCGACGCCGACGCTGACACGACGCCGACATCGACGCCGACATTGACGCTGACTGATTGACGACGGCAGCGCTGACGCCGACATTGACGCCGACACGACGCGACCGATGCCGACGCCGACGCCGACGCCGACGCCGACGCCGATACTGACGCCGACGCCGACGCCGACGCCGACATCGACGCCGACGCCGACGCTGACGCCGACGCCGACGCCGACGCTGACGCCGACGCCGACGCCGACGCCGACGCCGACGCCGACGCCGACACTGACGCCGACGCCGACATTGACGCTGACGCCGATACTGACGCCGATACCGACGACGACAGCGCTGACGCCGACATTGACGCCGACATCGACGCCGACATTGACGTTTGCATACCGATGTCGACGGCAGCGCTGACGCCGACGCCGACGCCGACATTGACGCCGATTGACATTGACGCTGACGCCGACATCGACGCCGACACTGACACGACACGACATTGACGCCGATACCGACGCCGACACTGACGCCGATACCGACGCCGACACTGACGCCGACGCCGACGCCGACATTGACGCCGATACTGACGCCGATCGACGCCGACATTGACGCCGATACTGACGCCGATACCGACGCCGACGCTGACGCCGACGACGCCGATTGACATCGACGCCGACATCGACGTGACGACGCCGACGCCGACGCGACGATACTGACGCGACATTGACGACGACGCCGACGTTGACGCCGACATTGACGCCGACATTGACGCGATACTGACATTGACGCCGACGCCGACCGACGCCGACGCTGACATTGACGCTCGTACTGATGTCGACGGCAGCGCCGACGCTGACATTGACGCCGACACTGACGCCGACGCCGACGATGCCGACTGACGCGACATTGACGCCGACATCTGACGCCGACATTGACGCCGACGCCGACGCCGACATCGACGCCGACGGGACGCGACGACGCCGACGCCGACATTGACGCCGACGCCGATTGACGCTGACGCCGACGCCGATTGACGCCGACGTTGACGCCGACGCTGACGCCGACGCCGACGCCGACGCCGACGCCGACATCGACGCCGACACTGACGCCGATACTGACGCCGACGCCGACGCCGACACTGACGCCGACATTGACGCGACCGACGCCGACGCTTGACGCCGACATTGACGCCGACGACGCCGACGCCGACGCCGACGCCGACGCCGACGCTGACACGCCGATGACGACGCTGACGCCGACGTTGACGCGACACTGACGCCGACGCTGACGCCGACGCCGACGCCGATACTGACGCCGACTGACGCCGACGACGCCGACGCTGACGCTGACGCTGACGCCGACGCCGACGCCGACGCTTGACGCCGACGCCGACGCCGACGCCGACGCCGACGCTGACGCCGACGCTGACGCCGACGCTGACGCCGACGCTGACGCCGACGCCGACGCCGACGCCGACGCTGACGCTGACGCCGACGCCGACGCCGACGCCGACGCCGACGCTGACGCCGACGCCGACGCCGACGCCGACGCCGACGCTGACGCCGACGCTGACGCCGACGCCGACGCTGACGCCGACGCCGACGCCGACGCCGACGCCGACGCCGACGCTGACGCTGACGCCGACGCCGACGCCGACGCCGACGCCGACGCTGACGCTGACGCCGACGCCGACGCCGACGCCGACGCTGACGCCGACGCCGACGCTGACGCCGACGCCGACGCCGACACTGACGCCGACGCCGACGCTGACGCCGACATTGACGCTGACGCCGACGCCGACGCCGACGCCGACGCCGACGCCGACGCCGACGCCGACGCCGACGCTGACGCCGACGCTGACGCCGACGCTGACGCCGACGCTGACGCCGACATCGACGCCGACGCTGACGCCGACGCCGACGCTGACATTGACGCCGACGCTGATGACGCCGACGCCGACGCCGACGCTGACGCTGACGCCGACGCCGACGTTGACGCCGACGCCGACATTGACGCCGACGACGCGACGCCGACGCCGACATTGACGCTGACGCCGACGCTGACGCCGACGCCGACGCCGACACTGACGCCGACGCCGATACTGACGCCGACGCTGACGCTGACGCCGACACTGACGCCGACATTGACGCCGACGCCGACGCCGACATTGACGACGACGGCAGCGCTGACGCTGACATTGACGCCGACGCCGACATTGACATTGCCGACGCCGACGCGACATTGACGCCGACATTGACGCCGATACTGACGCCGACATTGACGACGCCGACATTGACGCCGACGCCGACGCCGACATCGACGTTGACCGACGCCGACATTGACATTGATGTCGACGCCGATGCCGACGCTGACGCCGACGCCGACATTGACGCTGATACTGACGCCGACATTGACGCCGACGCTGACATTGACGCCGACATTGACGCCGACGCCGACGCCGACGCCTGACTGATGTCGACGGCAGCGCCGACGCCGACGCTGACGCCGACACTGACGCCGACACTGACGCCGACGCCGACATCGACGCCGACATTGACGCCGACGCCGATACTGACGCCGTACTGATGACGACGGACGCCGACGCTGACGCCGACACTGACGCCGATACTGACGCCGACATGTTGCCGACATCGACGCCGACACTGACGCCGACACGACGCCGACGCCGACATCGACGCCTGTACCGATGTCGACGGCAGCGCTGACGCCGACATCGACGCCGACACTGACGCCGACACGACGCCGACATTGACGCCGATACCGACGCCGACATCGACGCCGACATTGTCGCCGATACTGGCGCCGACACTGACGCCGACACGACGCCTGACCGATGTCGACGGCAGCGCCGACGCCGACGCTGACGCCGACATTGACATTTGCTACCGATGACGACGGCAGCGTTAACGCCGACATTGACGTTTCATACGATGTCGGCGGCCGCGCTGACGTTAACGTTGACGCGACATTGACGCCGACATTTGCATCGGTGACGACGGCGGCGTTAACATCGACATTGACGTTTGCATTGATGTCCGACGGCCGCGTTGACGCCGACGCCGACATCGACGCCGACATTGACGCCGACATTGACGCTGACGCCGACATTGACGTTGACGCGACGCCGACGTTGACGCGACATTGACCGATATTGACGTGAATTCGACGCCGATATTGACGCCGACATTGACGCCGATATTGACGCCGATACTGACGTTGACGCCGACGCTGACGCCGACATCGACGCCGACATTGACGCCGACATTGACGTTTGTACCGATGTCGACGGCAGCGTTGACGCCGACGCCGACACTGACGACGCCGACACGACGCCGACATTGTTGCTGACATACTGACGCCGACACTGACGCCGACATACTGACGCCGACGCCGACATTGACGCCTGCACTGATGTCGACGGCAGCGCTGACGCCGACGCCGACGCCGACGCCGACGCCGACACTGACGCCGACGCCGACACTGACGCCGACACTGACGCCGACATTGACGTTTGTACTGATGACGACGGCAGCGTTGACGCCGACATTGCCGCCTGCATTGATGTCGGCGGCCGCGCTGACGCCGACGCCGACATTGACGCCGACACTGACGCCGACGCCGACGCCGACGCCGACGCCGACGCCGACGCCGACGCCGACGCTGACGCCGACGCCGACGCCGACGCCGACGCCGACATCGACGCCGACACTGACGCCGACACTGACGCCGACATTGACGCCGATATTGACGCCGACATTGACGCCGACATTGTCGCCGACATTGGCGCCGACATTGACGCCGACATTGACGTATGCATTGATGTCGACGGTAGCGCTGACGCTGACGCCGACGCCGACACTGACATTTGCATTGATGACGACGGCAGCGTTAACGGTGACATTGACGCCGATATTGACGCCGATACGGACGCCGACATTGACGCCGACATTGACGCCGACATTCACGCCGATACTGACGCCGACATTCACGCCGACAATGACGCCGACATTGACATTGACGCCGACACTGACATTGACGCCTGCATTGATGTCGACGGTAGCGTTGACGCTGACGCTGACGCCGACGCTGACGCTGACGCCGACACTGACATTTACCGATGACGACGGCAGCGTTGACGCCGACATTGACGCCGATACTGACGTTTGCACAGATGTCGACAGCAGCGTTGACGCTGACACTGACGTTTGTACTGATGTCGACGGCAGCGTTGACGCCGACGCCGACGCCGACACTGACGCCGACATTGACGTTTGCACTGATGTCGACGGCCGCGCTGACGCTGACGCCGATACTGAAGCTGACGCCGACATTGACATTTGCACCGACAACGACGGCAGCGTTGACGCTGGCACTGACGCCGACATTGACGCCGACGCTGACGCCGACGCCGACGCCGACGCTGACGCCGACGCTGACGCCGACGCCGACGCCGACGCTGACGCTGACGCCGACGCCGACGCCGACGCCGACGCCGACGCCGACGCCGACGCTGACGCCGACGCTGACGCCGACGCCGACGCCGACGCTGACGCCGACGCCGACGCCGACGCCGACGCCGACGCCGACGCTGACGCCGACGCCGACGCCGACGCCGACGCTGACGCCGACGCTGACGCCGACGCCGACGCCGACGCCGACGCCGACGCTGACGCCGACGCTGACGTTGACGCTGACATTGACATTTGCATTGATGACGACGGCAGCGTTGACGCCGACATTGACGCCGACATTGACATTGAAGCCGACATTGACGTTTGCATTGATGTCGACGGTAGCGTTGACGCCGACATTGACGTTGACGCGACATTGACATTTGCATTGGTGACGACGGCAGCGTTGACGCCGACATTGACGTTGACTTTGACGCCGACATTGGCGCTGATATTGACGCCGACATTGACGCCGACGTTGACATTGAGATTTGCATTGATGTGATGAGAGCGTTGACATTGACGCCGACATTGACGTTTGCATCGATGTCGACGGCTGCGTTGACGTTGACGTTGACATTGACATTGACGTTGACGTTGACATTTGCATTGATGTGACGAGAGCGTTGACATTGACTTCACAGGTATAGCAGTAAACTCCACTCACACAAATTAATTAATTACGCGGAACGCAGCGTTTCGGGAGCACGTGGGCTCCCATTGTCAACCGTGTTACCGACTAAAAGTAAAACTGTATCACACATGCAAATTATTTTCTACGCAGGCTCTAAAATTTCTAACCATATGACTATTTACAATCTACTAGGTGGCCTCATGCCTTTTTACGGGGAAGGATGGACCGAAAGCGAACCGTATCATTTAACAGGGTCTATGGTAATAAATCCATCAAACTCGAGTGTGCAATTGGGGTGGTTCTCTGTTCAATAAGTTTCGTTCTTTTTCATATATACCGTTTCGTACGCGTCTAATTCTCTATACGAGTTCACGTTTTTAAGTAGTGTCAGATTTTTTAAAGCAATCTTATGTCCGGATTTTACCATATGCTCTGCTACGCTTGATAGTTCAGGTTTGTCGAAACGATAGTGTCTAATATGTTCTTTGAACCTCGTTTCGATACTCCTTTTTGTTTGTCCAATATAAACTTTCTCACAATCATTGCATGCGATTTGGTATATTCCAGACTTTTTATCATCTCCGGTTTATCTTTGGGATTCCCTAAGAGATTCTTTAAGTTGTTTTTTGACACAAAAGACACATTCATGTTTAGTTGTCGGAAAATTTTACTTAACCCTTTTACTGTTGGGTGGAAAGGAAGAGTTATAAATTTCTTGTTACCGGTGTTTGTTGATGTCAAAGTCGTGGAATTTCTGATGTGTTGTTTGTATTGGACCTTCCTTAAAATACGGTCGACATCCATAGAAGAGAAACCATTGTACTCGCTACATCTTTGATATATTTTAATTCTTTGTCATACCAGCTCTTGTTTAGCGGAAATCTGACGAATCTATTGACCAGAAAACTAATCGCGGACATTTTTTGTTGTTCGCAATGGTGCGAATCAAACGTGATGAATCTGTTGGAATTAGTTTCTTTCTGTAGATGTCTATATCTAATTTATTATTATTGCGTATGACTAGAGTATCTAGAAACGGAAGGCGATTGTTCACTTCTTCTTCAATGGTAAACTTGATCGTGGTAAATTTTGAGTTCAGTTCTGCTAGAAAATCTTGTATGTTTCCTTTGTTGGTGTCAAACACAGCGAAAATATCATCTACGTACCTAAGCCAAATTCTCGGAAATATTTGGTTTCTTTTTCAGGTTTGTTTCAAATTTGCTCATGAAAAGGTTCGCAAATAAAAGGCGATAGAGGATTACCCATCGCCGTGCCTTCCACCTGTTCGAACCATTTTCCGCCTATTTGAAAACAATTTTGTGACATGCATAATTTAGTTAACCTTTTATATTCCGCGGTTTTCACATCATCTACGTTATTTAATTTCAAAAATTCAACCAAATACTCCATCGTTTCTGGAATTGGTACGCTTGGGAAAAGTGAACAAACGTCGAATGATACAAGGACTTCCCCATCTTTTAATTCAATATTTTCAATTTTGTTTACAAAATCTACGGAGTTTTCTACACATAGGTTATCTACTTTATGGGGCAAGTTCTTATATTCATTCACTAGCCATTTGGACAATTTGTATGTTGGAGAATCAATGCCGGATACTATAGGTCTCATGGAATTGCCTGGTTTGTGGATTTTTGGAAGACAATACATTTTTGGAATGGTAGGGTTTGAACTTGTTATTTTGAATTTCAGGTTATTATTGATTGCTGGGACAGTCCTTAATAGTATCTTTAGTGATTCTAATCATTGACGGTAGGGGGTTTTCTTTAATTCTCTGTACGGTCCTGACGCTAACATAGTGTTGACGCGATTATAATAATCCGGTTTGTCCAGAATGACTATTTTATTTCCTTTATCTGCTTTAAGATAAAAACAATTTTTATTTCTCAGACTTTTAATAATTCCTAAATTCCTCCTATCTTGGCCGCAATTTTTATCATTTTCTAAATTCCTCGAAATCTGAATTTTGCACGCGTTTCTAACGAAGTCTTTTGTAGCTACATCTAAGTTTCTAATGTTTGTTTCTATTGAGGCGATTGAATCCTCAACGGGCGATTTCGGTCCGCGAATACTATATCTTAATAATTTATTTAGGAGGTTCATTTCGTCTTTATTAAAGGTCTCAGAAGATTGGTTGTACACGAGTGGTGTTCTCTCCATGACATTCACATTCTCCTTACTAGACTTTTTTGCATGTGTGATACAGTTTTTACTTTTAGTCGGTAACACGGTTGACAATGGGAGCCCACGTGCTCCCGAAACGCTGCGTTCCGCATAATTAATTAATTTGTGTGAGTGGAGTTTACTGCTATACCTGTGAATTGTACATCCACACAGTCCTTGCAATCGTCATTTGACATTGACGTTGATTTTGACGTTGACGTTGACATTGACGTTTGCATTGATGTCGACAGCAGCGTTGACGTTGACATTGACGGTGACACTGACGTTGATATTGACGTCGACATTGACGTTGATATTGACGTTGACATTGACGTTGACGCTGACGCCGACATCGACGCCGACATTGACGCCGACATTGACGTTTGCATTGATGTCGACGGTAGCGTTGACGTTGACGCCGACACTTGACGCCGATACTGACGCCGACATTGACGCTGACATTGACGCCGACATTGACGCCGACATTGACGCCGACGCCGACATTGACATTTGTATTGATGACGACGGCAGCGTTGACGCCGACATTGACGCCGACGCCGACATTGACGCCGACATTGACGTTTGCATTGATGTCGACGGCAGCGTTGACGTTGACGCCGACATTGACGCCGACGCCGACATTGACATTTGCATTGATGACGACGGCAGCGTTGACGCCGACATTGACGCCGACACCGACATTGACGTTTGCATTGATGTCGACGCCGACGCTGACGTTGACGCCGACGCCGACGCTGACGCCGACGCTGACGCCGACGCCGACGCCGACGCCGACGCTGACGCCGACGCCGACGCCGACGCTGACGCCGACGCCGACGCCGACGCCGACGCCGACGCTGACGCTGACGCCGACGCTGACGCCGACGCCGACGCCGACGCCGACGCCGACGCCGACGCTGACGCCGACGCCGACGCCGACGCTGACGCCGACGCCGACGCTGACGCCGACGCTGACGCTGACGCCGACGCCGACGCTGACGCCGACGCTGACGCCGACGCCGACGCCGACGCCGACGCCGACGCCGACGCCGACGCCGACGCCGACGCCGACGCCGACGCCGACGCTGACGCCGACGCCGACGCCGACGCCGACGCCGACGCCGACGCCGACGCCGACGCCGACGCTGACGCCGACGCCGACGCCGACGCCGACGCCGACGCCGACGCCGACGCCGACGCCGACGCTGACGCCGACGCCGACGCCGACGCTGACGCTGACGCCGACGCTGACGCCGACATTTGCGGGATGTCGACAGCAGCGCCGACGCCGATACCGACGCCGACATTGACGCCGACACCGACGCCGACACCGACGCCGATACTGACGCCGACATTGACGCCGATACTGACGCCGACACTGACGCCGATATTGACGCCGATATTGACACGACATTGACGCCGTCACGACGCCGACATTGACGCCGACACTGACGCCGACATACACGCCGACATTGACGCCGACACGACGCCGACATTGACGCTGACGCTGACATACTGACGCCGACATTGACGCCGACGCTGACGCCGACATTGACGCCGACGCCGACGCCGATACTGACGCCGACGCCGACATTGACGCCTGGTACTGATGTCGACGGCAGCGCTGACGCCGACGCTGACGTACTGACGCTGACGCCGACGCTGACGCTGACGCCGACGCCGACGCCGACGCCGACGCCGACGCCGACGCCGACGCCGACGCTGACGCCGACGCCGACGCCGACGCCGACGCCGACGCTGACGCCGACGCCGACGCTGACGCCGACGCCGACGCCGACGCCGACGCTGACGCCGACGCCGACGCTGACGTTGACACGACGCCGACATTGACGCCGATACTGACGCCATTGATGACGACGGCGATGCTGACGCCGATACTGACGCGATCGCCGATGTACTGGCGCAGCGTTGACGCCGACACTGACGCTCGTACTGATGTCGACGGCAGCGTTGACGCCGACGCCGACATTGACGCCGACATTGACGCCGACATTGACGTTTGCATTGATGTCGACGGTAGCGCTGACGCTGACGCCGACATTGACGCCGACGCCGACGCTGACATTTGCATTGATGACGACGGCAGCGTTGACGCCGACATTGACGCCGACATTGACATTGACGTTTGCACTGATGTCGACGTTAGCGTTGACGCTGACGCCGACGCCGACGCCGACGCCGACGCCGACGCCGACGCCGACGCCGACACTGACGCCGACGCCGACACTGACGCCGACATTGACGCCGACACTGACGTTTGCATTGATGACGACGGCAGCGTTGACGTCGACACTGCCGTTTGTACCGATGTCGGCGGCCGCGCTGACGCTGACGCCGACACTGACGCCGACATTGACGCCGACGCCGACGCCGATGCTGACGCCGACGCTGACGCCGACGCCGACGCCGACGCCGACGCTGACGCCGACGCCGACGCCGACGCCGACATTGACGCCGACACTGACGCCGACGCTGACGCCGATACCGACGCCGATACTGACGCCGACATTGACGCCGACATTGACGCCGACGCCGACATTGACGCCGACATTGACGCCGACATTGACGTTTGCACTGATGTCGACGGTAGCGTTGACGCTGACGTTGACGCCGACATTGACATTTGCGTACCGATGACGACGGCAGCGTTAACGGTGACATTGACGCCGATATTGACGCCGACATGGACGCCGACATTGACGTTGACATTGACGCCGATACGTTGACATTGACGCCGACATTGACGCCGACATTGACGCCGACATTGACGCCGATATTGACGTTTGCATTGATGTCGACGGCAGCGTTGACGCTGACGCCGACGCCGACGCTGACGTTGACGCTGACGCTGACATTGACATTTGCATTGATGACGACGGCAGCGTTGACGCCGACACTGACGCCGACATTGACGCCTGCACAGATGTCGACAGCAGCGCTGACGCCGACGCTGACGCCGACGCTGACGCCGACGCTGACGCCGACGCTGACGCCGACGCCGACGCCGACGCCGACGCTGACGCTGACGCCGACGCCGACGCCGACGCCGACGCCGACGCCGACGCTGACGCCGACGCCGACGCTGACGCCGACGCTGACGCCGACGCCGACGCCGACGCCGACGCCGACGCCGACGCCGACGCTGACGCCGACGCCGACGCCGACGCTGACGCCGACGCCGACGCCGACGCCGACCTGACGCCGACGCCGACGCTGACGCCGACGCCGACGCCGACGCCGACGCCGACGCTGACGCCGACGCCGACGCCGACGCTGACGCCGACGCCGACGCTGACGCCGACGCCGACGCCGACGCCGACGCCGACGCCGACGCCGACGCCGACGCTGACGCCGACGCCGACGCCGACGCCGACGCCGACGCTGACGCCGACGCCGACGCCGACGCTGACGCCGACGCCGACGCTGACGCTGACGCCGACGCTGACGCCGACATCGACGCCGACGCTGACGCTGACGCCGACGCCGACGCTGACGCTGACGCCGACGCCGACATTTGCATTGATGACGACGGCAGCGCCGACGCCGACACTGACGCCGACACTGACGCCTGCACAGATGTCGACAGCAGCGCTGACGCTGACGCCGACGCTGACGCTGACGCCGACGCCGACGCTGACGCCGACGCCGACGCCGACGCTGACGCCGACGCCGACGCTGACGCCGACGCTGACGCCGACGCCGACGCCGACGCCGACGCTGACGCCGACGCCGACGCTGACGCCGACGCCGACGCCGACGCTGACGCCGACGCCGACGCCGACGCTGACGCCGACGCCGACGCCGACGCCGACGCTGACGCCGACGCCGACGCTGACGCCGACGCTGACGCCGACATTGACGCCGACGCCGACGCCGACGCCGACGCCGACGCCGACATTGACGTTTGCATTGATGTCGACGGCAGCGTTGACGTTGACGCCGACACTGACGCCGACATTGACGCCGACATTGATGCCGACACTGACGCCGACATTGACGCCGACATTGACGCCGACGCCGACATTGACATTTGCATTGATGACGACGGCAGCGTTGACGCTGACATTGACGCCGACATTGACATTGACGCCGACATTGACGTTTGCATTGATGTCGACGGCAGCGTTGACGCCGACGCCGACATTGACGCTGACGCCGACATTGACATTTGCATTGATGACGACGGCAGCGTTGACGCCGACACTGACGCCGACATTGACACTGACGCCTGCACTGATGTCGACGTTAGCGCTGACGCTGACGCCGACGCCGACGCTGACGCCGACGCTGACGCCGACGCCGACGCCGACGCTGACGCCGACGCCGACGCCGACGCCGACGCCGACGCCGACGCTGACGCCGACGCTGACGCCGACGCCGACGCCGACGCCGACGCCGACGCCGACGCTGACGCCGACGCCGACGCCGACGCTGACGCCGACGCTGACGCCGACGCTGACGTTGACGCCGACATTGACGCCGACGCCGACGCCGACGCCGACGCCGACGCTGACGCCGACGCTGACGCCGACGCCGACGCCGACGCCGACGCCGACGCCGACGCCGACGCTGACGCCGACGCCGACGCGACGCCGACGCCTGACGCCGACGCCGACGCCGATGACGCCGACGCCGACGCCGACGCTGACGCCGACGCTGACGCCGACGCCGACGCCGACGCTGACGCCGACGCCGACGCCGACGCCGACGCCGACGCCGACGCTGACGCCGACGCCGACGCTGACGCCGACGCCGACGCCGACGCTGACGCCGACGCTGACGCCGACGCTGACGCCGACGCTGACGCCGACGCCGACGCTGACGCTGACGCCGACGCTGACGCTGACGCCGACGCCGACGCGACGTTGACGCCGACTGACGTTGACGCCGACATTGACGCCGACACTGACGCCGACATTGACGCCGACACCGACGCCGACACCGACGCCGACATTGACGCCGACACTGACGCCGACATTGACGCCGATACTGACGCCGATATTGACGCCGATACGACATTGACATTGACGCTGTCATTGACGCCGACATTGACGCCGACATTGACGCCGACATACACGCCGACACTGACGCCGACATTGACGCCGACATTCACGCCGACATTGACGCCGACATTAACGCCGACGCTGACACCGACGCCGACGCTGACATTGACGTTGACGCCGACATTGACGTTTGCACTGATGTCGACGGCAGCGTTGACGCTGACGCCGACGCTGACGCCGACGCTGACGCTGACGCCGACGCTGACGCCGACGCTGACGCCGACGCCGACGCTGACGCTGACGCCGACGCTGACGCCGACGCCGACGCCGACGCTGACGCCGACGCTGACGCCGACGCCGACGCCGACGCCGACGCTGACGCTGACGCCGACGCCGACGCTGACGCCGACGCCGACGCCGACGCCGACGCCGACGCCGACGCCGACGCCGACGCCGACGCCGACATTGACATTTCCATTGATGACGACGGCAACGCTGACGCCGACATTGACGATTGCATAGATGTCGACAGCAGCGTTGACGCCGACATTGACGTTTGCACTGATGTCGACGGCAGCGCTGACGCTGACGCCGATTGACGCTGACGCCGACATTGACGCCGACGACGACGCTTGACGCCGACGTTGACGCCGACGCCGACGTTGACGCGCACGACGCCGACGCTGACGCCGACGCCGACGCCGACGCCGATGACGCCGACATTGACGCCGACACTGACGCCGATTGACGCCGATTGACGCCGACATTGACGCCGACATTGTCGCCGACATTGGCGCGATACCGACGCCGACATCGACGCTCGTACTGATGTCGACGGCAGCGCTGACGCCGACGCTGACGCCGACATTGACATTTCGCCGATGACGACGGCAGCGTTAACGCCGACATTGACGTTTGCATTGATGTCGGCGGCTGCGTTGACGTTAACGTTGACGCCGACATTTACATTGACATTTGCATCGGTGACGACGGCGGCGCCAACGTCGACATTGACGTTTGTACTGATGTCGACGGCCGCGCTTGACGTTGACGCGACATTGACGCCGACATTGACGCTGACGCCGACGTTGACGCTGATATTGCACCGATACTGACGGGAATTGACGCCGACATTGACGCCGATATTGGCGCAGATATTGACGCCGACGTTGACGCGACATTGACATTTGCAACGGCGTGACGGGAGCGCCGACATTAACGCCGACATTGACGTTTGCAACGATGTCGACGGCTTCGTTGACGCGACGCTGACATCGACATTGACGTTGACGCCGACATTGATGCTGACGAGAGCGTTGACATTGACGACGCCGATTGACGCCGACGCTACGACGCTCGTACTGATGTCGACGGTAGCGTTGACGCCGACGCCGACGCCGACGCTGACGCCGATACTGACGCCGACGCCGATACTGACGCCGACATTGACGCCGACATTGACGCCTGCATTGATGACGACGGCAGCGCTGACGCCGACATTGCCGTTTGCACTGATGTCGGCGGCCGCGCTGACGCCGACGCCGATGACGCCGATACGACGCCGACGCCGACGCTGACGCCGACGCCGACGCTGACGCTGACGCCGACGCCGACGCTGACGCCGACGTCGACGCCGACGCGACGCCGACGCTGACGCCGACGCCGACATCGACGCCGACATTGACGCCGACATTGACGCCGACATTGACGCCGATATTGACGCCGACATTGACGCCGACATTGTCGCCGACATTGGCGCTGACACTGACGCCGACATTGACGTTTGCATTGATGTCGACGGTAGCGTTGACGTTGACGTTGACGCTGACATTGACATTTGCATTGATGACGACGGCAGCGTTAACGGTGACATTGACGTTGATATTGACGCCGATACGGACGCCGACATTGACGCCGACATTGACGCTGACATTCACGCCGACATTGACGCCGACATTCACGTTGACAATGACGTTGACATTGACATTGACGTTGACACGACATTGACGTTTGCATTGATGTCGACGGTAGCGTTGACGTTGACGTTGACGTTGACGTTGACGCTGACGTTGACATTGACATTTCCATTGATGACGACGGCAGCGTTGACGCCGACATTGACGCCGACATTGACGCCGACATTGACGCCTGCACAGATGTCGACAGCAGCGCTGACGCCGACGCTGACGCCGACGCCGACGCCGACGCTGACGCCGACGCTGACGCCGACGCCGACGCTGACGCTGACGCCGACGCCGACGCCGACGCCGACGCCGACGCCGACGCTGACGCCGACGCCGACGCCGACGCTGACGCCGACGCCGACGCCGACGCTGACGCCGACGTTGACGCTGACGCCGACGCCGACGCCGACGCTGACGCCGACGCTGACGCCGACGCCGACGCTGACGCCGACGCCGACGCCGACGCTGACGCCGACGCCGACGCTGACGCTGACGCCGACGCCGACGCCGACGCCGACGCTGACGCCGACGCTGACGCCGACGCCGACGCCGACGCCGACGCCGACGCTGACGCCGACGCCGACGCCGACGCTGACGCCGACGCCGACGCCGACGCCGACGCTGACGCCGACGCCGACGCCGACGCCGACGCCGACGCTGACGCCGACGCTGACGCTGACGCCGACGCCGACGCTGACGCCGACGCCGACGCCGACGCTGACGCCGACGCCGACGCTGACGCTGACGCCGACATTGACATTTACCGATGACGACGGCAGCGTTGACGCCGACATTGACGCCGACATTGACGTTTGCACAGATGTCGACAGCAGCGTTGACGCTGACGCCGACGCTGACGCCGACGCCGACGCTGACGCCGACGCCGACGCCGACGCCGACGCCGACGCTGACGCCGACGCCGACGCCGACGCCGACGCCGACGCTGACGCCGACGCCGACGCCGACGCTGACGCCGACGTTGACGCTGACGCCGACGCCGACGCCGACGCCGACGCTGACGCCGACGCCGACGCTGACGCCGACGCCGACGCTGACGCCGACGCCGACGCCGACGTTGACGCCGACGCTGACGCCGACGCCGACGCCGACGCTGACGCCGACATTGACGTTTGCATTGATGTCGATAGCAGCGTTGACGCCGACACCGACGCCGACACCGACGCCGATATTGACGCCGATACTGACGCCGACATTGACGCCGACATTGACGCCGATATTGACGCCGATATTGACGCCGACATTGACGCCGTCAGCCGACGCCGACACTGACGCCGACACTGACGCCGACATACACGCCGACATTGACGCCGACATTGACGCCGACATTCACGCCGACATTGACGCCGACATTAACGCCGACGCCGACACCGACGCCGACGCCGACACTGACGCCGACGCCGACATTGACGTTTGCATTGATGTCGACGGCAGCGTTGACGTTGACGCCGACTTTGACGCCGACGCCGACGCCGACGCCGACGTTGACGCCGACGCCGACGCCGACGCCGACGCCGACGCTGACGCCGACGCTGACGTTGACGCTGACGCTGACGCCGACGCTGACGCCGACATTGACATTTCCATTGATGACGACGGCAGCGTTGACGCCGACATTGACGCCGACATTGACGTTTGCACAGATGTCGACAGCAGCGTTGACGCTGACGCCGACGCTGACGCTGACGCCGACGCCGACGCTGACGCTGACGCTGACGCTGACGCCGACGCCGACGCTGACGCTGACGCCGACGCCGACGCTGACGCCGACGCCGACGCCGACGCTGACGCCGACGCCGACGCTGACGCCGACGCTGACGCCGACGCCGACGCCGACGCCGACGCCGACGCCGACGCCGACGCCGACGCTGACGCCGACGCCGACGCCGACGCTGACGCCGACGCCGACGCCGACGCTGACGCTGACGCTGACGCCGACGCCGACGCCGACGCTGACGCCGACGCTGACGCCGACGCCGACGCCGACGCTGACGCCGACGCCGACGCCGACGCCGACGCTGACGCCGACGCCGACGCCGACGCTGACGCCGACGCCGACGCTGACGCCGACGCCGACGCCGACGCCGACGCCGACGCCGACGCCGACGCCGACGCCGACGCCGACGCCGACGCCGACGCTGACGCCGACGCCGACGCCGACGCCGACGCCGACGCTGACGCTGACGCCGACGCCGACGCCGACGCTGACGCCGACGCTGACGTTGACGCTGACGCTGACGCCGACACTGACATTTCCATTGATGACGACGGCAGCGTTGACGCCGATACTGACGCCGACATTGACGTTTGCACAGATGTCGACAGCAGCGCTGACGCTGACGCTGACGCCGACGCTGACGCCGACGCTGACGCCGACGCTGACGCCGACGCCGACGCTGACGCCGACGCCGACGCTGACGCCGACGCCGACGCCGACGCTGACGCTGACGCCGACGCTGACGCCGACGCCGACGCTGACGCCGACGCCGACGCCGACGCTGACGCCGACGCCGACGCCGACGCCGACGCCGACGCCGACGCCGACGCCGACGCCGACGCCGACGCCGACGCTGACGCCGACGCTGACGCCGACGCCGACGCTGACGCCGACGCTGACGCCGACGCCGACGCTGACGCCGACGCCGACGCTGACGCTGACGCCGACGCTGACGCCGACGCCGACGCCGACGCCGACGCCGACGCCGACGCCGACGCCGACGCCGACGCCGACGCTGACGCCGACGCCGACGCCGACGTTGACGCTGACGCCGACGCCGACGCTGACGCCGACGCCGACGCCGACGCCGACGCCGACGCCGACGCCGACGCCGACGCTGACGCCGACGCCGACGCCGACGCCGACGTTGACGCTGACGCCGACGCTGACGCCGACATTGACGTTTGCATTGATGTCGATAGCAGCGTTGACGTTGACACCGACGTTGACGCCGACACCGACGCCGATATTGACGCCGACATTGACGCCGACATTGACGCCGACATTGACGCCGATATTGACGCTGATATTGACGCCGACATTGACGTTGTCATTGACGCCGACATTGACGCCGACATTGACGCCGACATACACGCCGACATTGACGCCGACATTGACGCCGACATTCACGCCGACATTGACGCCGACATTAACGCCGACGCCGACACCGACGCCGACGTTGACATTGACGCCGACGCCGACATTGACGTTTGCATTGATGTCGACGGCAGCGTTGACGCTGACATTGACGCCGACGCCGACGTTGACATTGATGTCGGCGGCCGCGTTGACGTTAACGTTGACGCCGACATTGACATTGACATTTGCATCGGTGACGACGGCGGCGTTAACGTCGACATTGACGTTTGCATTGATGTCGACGGCCGACGCTGACGTTGACGTTGACATTGACGCCGACATTGACATTGACATTGACGATGACGGCAACGTTGACGTTGACATTGACGATTGCATAGATGTCGACAGCAGCGTTGACGTTGACAATGACGTTTGCATTGATGTCGACGGTAGCGTTGACGTTGACGCCGACATTGACGCCGACATTGACGCCGACATTGACGTTTGCATTGATGTCGACGGCAGCGTTGACGTTGACGTTGACATTGACGTTGACGTTGACATTGACATTTGCATTGATGACGACGGCAGCGTTGACTGACGCCGACATTGACGCCGACATTGACATTGACGTTTGCATTGATGTCGACGTTAGCGTTGACGCTGACGCCGACGCCGACGTTGACGCCGACATTGACGCCGACGCCGACATTGACGCCGACATTGACGCCGACATTGACGTTTGCATTGATGACGACGGCAGCGTTGACGTTGACATTGCCGTTTGCATTGATGTCGGCGGCCGCGTTGACGTTGACGCCGACATTGACGCCGACATTGACGCCGACGCCGACGCCGACGCTGACGCCGACGCCGACGCTGACGCCGACGCCGACGCCGACGCCGACGTTGACGCCGACGCCGACATCGACGCCGACATTGACGCCGACATTGACGCCGACATTGACGCCGATATTGACGCCGACATTGACGTTGACATTGTCGCCGACATTGGCGTTGACATTGACGTTGACATTGACGTATGCATTGATGTCGACGGTAGCGTTGACGTTGACGTTGACGTTGACATTGACATTTGCATTGATGACGACGGCAGCGTTAACGGTGACATTGACGTTGATATTGACGTTGACATGGACGTTGACATTGACGTTGACATTGACGTTGACATTCACGTTGACATTGACGTTGACATTCACGTTGACAATGACGTTGACATTGACATTGACGTTGACATTGACATTGACGTTTGCATTGATGTCGACGGTAGCGTTGACGTTGACGTTGACGTTGACGTTGACGTTGACGTTGACATTGACATTTCCATTGATGACGACGGCAGCGTTGACGTTGACATTGACGTTGACATTGACGTTTGCATAGATGTCGACAGCAGCGTTGACGTTGACATTGACGTTTGCATTGATGTCGACGGTAGCGTTGACGTTGACGTTGACGTTGACATTGACGTTGACATTGACGTTTGCATTGATGTCGACGGCTGCGTTGACGTTGACGTTGACATTGAAGTTGACGTTGACATTGACATTTGCATTGACAACGACGGCAGCGTTGACGTTGGCATTGACGTTGACATTGACGCCGACGCCGACGCTGACGCCGACGCTGACGCCGACGCTGACGCCGACGCTGACGCCGACGCCGACGCCGACGCCGACGCCGACGCCGACGCCGACGCCGACGTTGACGCTGACGCCGACGCCGACGCCGACGCTGACGCCGACGCCGACGCCGACGCCGACGCTGACGCCGACGCCGACGCTGACGCCGACGCCGACGCCGACGCCGACGCTGACGCCGACGCCGACGCCGACGCCGACGCCGACGCCGACGCCGACGCTGACGCCGACGCCGACGCCGACGCCGACGCCGACGCCGACGCCGACGCCGACGCCGACGCCGACGCCGACGCCGACGCCGACGCTGACGTTGAAATTGACATTTGCATTGATGACGACGGCAGCGTTGACGTTGACATTGACGTTGACATTGACATTGAAGTTGACATTGACGTTTGCATTGATGTCGACGGTAGCGTTGACGTTGACATTGACGTTGACGTTGACATTGACATTTGCATTGGTGACGACGGCAGCGTTGACGCTGACATTGACGTTGACTTTGACGTTGACATTGGCGTTGATATTGACGTTGACATTGACGTTGACGTTGACATTGAGATTTGCATTGATGTGGATGAGAGCGTTGACATTGACGTTGACATTGACGTTTGCATCGATGTCGACGGCTGCGTTGACGTTGACGTTGACATTGACATTGACGTTGACGTTGACATTTGCATTGATGTGGACGAGAGCGTTGACATTGACTTCACAGGTATAGCAGTAAACTCCACTCACACAAATTAATTAATTATGCGGAACGCAGCGTTTCGGGAGCACGTGGGCTCCCATTGTCAACCGTGTTACCGACTAAAAGTAAAAACTGTATCACACATGCAAATTATTTTCTACGCAGGCTCTAAAATTTCTAACCATATGACTATTTACAATCTACTAGGTGGCCTCATGCCTTTTTACGGGGAAGGATGGACCGAAAGCGAACCGTATCATTTAACAGGGTCTATGGTAATAAATCCATCAAACTCGAGTGTGCAATTGGGGGTGGTTCTCTGTTCAATAAGTTTCCGTTCTTTTTCATATATACCGTTTCGTACGCGTCTAATTCTCTATACGAGTTCACGTTTTTAAGTAGTGTCAGATTTTTTAAAGCAATCTTATGTCCGGATTTTACCATATGCTCTGCTACGCTTGATAGTTCAGGTTTGTCGAAACGATAGTGTCTAATATGTTCTTTGAACCTCGTTTCGATACTCCTTTTTGTTTGTCCAATATAAACTTTCTCACAATCATTGCATGCGATTTGGTATATTCCAGACTTTTTTATCATCTCCGGTTTATCTTTGGGATTCCCTAAGAGATTCTTTAAGTTGTTTTTTGACACAAAAGACACATTCATGTTTAGTTGTCGGAAAATTTTACTTAACCCTTTTACTGTTGGGTGGAAAGGAAGAGTTATAAATTTCTTGTTACCGGTGTTTGTTGATGTCAAAGTCGTGGAATTTCTGATGTGTTGTTTGTATTGACCTTCCTTAAAATACGGTCGACATCCATAGAAGAGAAACCATTGTACCTCGCTACATCTTTGATATATTTTAATTCTTTGTCATACCTGCTCTTGTTTAGCGGAAATCTGACGAGTCTATTGACCAGAAAACTAATCGCGGACATTTTTTGTTGTTCGCAATGGTGCGAATCAAACGTGATGAATCTGTTGGAATTAGTTTCTTTTCTGTAGATGTCTATTTCTAATTTATTATTATTGCGTATGACTAGAGTATCTAGAAACGGAAGGCGATTGTTCACTTCTTCTTCAATGGTAAACTTGATCGTGGTAAATTTTGAGTTCAGTTCTGCTAGAAAATCTTGTATGTTTCCTTTGTTGGTGTCAAACACAGCGAAAATATCATCTACGTACCTAAGCCAAATTCTCGGGAAATATTTGGTTTCTTTTTTCAGGTTTGTTTCAAATTTGCTCATGAAAAGGTTCGCAATAAAAGGCGATAGAGGATTACCCATCGCCGTGCCTTCCACCTGTTCGAACCATTTTCCGCCTATTTGAAAACAATTTTGTGACATGCATAATTTAGTTAACCTTTTATATTCCGCGGTTTTCACATCATCTACGTTATTTAATTTCAAAAATTCAACCAAATACTCCATCGTTTCTGGAATTGGTACGCTTGGGAAAAGTGAACAAACGTCGAATGATACAAGGACTTCCCCATCTTTTAATTCAATATTTTGAATTTTGTTTACAAAATCTACGGAGTTTTCTACACATAGGTTATCTACTTTATGGGGCAAGTTCTTATATTCATTCACTAGCCATTTGGACAATTTGTATGTTGGAGAATCAATGCCGGATACTATAGGTCTCATGGAATTGCCTGGTTTGTGGATTTTTGGAAGACAATACATTTTTGGAATGGTAGGGTTTGAACTTGTTATTTTGAATTTCAGGTTATTATTGATTAAGTTGGGACAGTCCTTAATAGTATCTTTAGTGATTCTAATCATTGACGGTAGGGGGGTTTTCTTTAATTCTCTGTACGGTCCTGACGCTAACATAGTGTTGACGCGATTATAATAATCCGGTTTGTCCAGAATGACTATTTTATTTCCTTTATCTGCTTTAAGATAAAAACAATTTTTATTTCTCAGACTTTTAATAATTCCTAAATTCCTCCTATCTTGGCCGCAATTTTTATCATTTTCTAAATTCCTCGAAATCTGAATTTTGCACGCGTTTCTAACGAAGTCTTTTGTAGCTACATCTAAGTTTCTAATGTTTGTTTCTATTGAGGCGATTGAATCCTCAACGGGCGATTTCGGTCCGCGAATACTATATCTTAATCCTTTATTTAGGAGGTTCATTTCGTCTTTATTAAAGGTCTCAGAAGATTGGTTGTACAGGAGTGGTGTTCTCTCCATGACATTCACATTCTCCTTACTAGACTTTTTTGCATGTGTGATACAGTTTTTACTTTTAGTCGGTAACACGGTTGACAATGGGAGCCCACGTGCTCCCGAAACGCTGCGTTCCGCATAATTAATTAATTTGTGTGAGTGGAGTTTACTGCTATACCTGTGAATTGTACATCCACACAGTCCTTGCAATCGTCATTTGACATTGACGTTGATTTTGACGTTGACGTTGACATTGACGTTTGCATTGATGTCGACAGCAGCGTTGACGTTGACATTGACGGTGACACTGACGTTGATATTGACGTCGACATTGACGTTGATATTGACGTTGACATTGACGTTGACGTTGACGTTGACATCGACGTTGACATTGACGTTGACATTGACGTTTGCATTGATGTCGACGGTAGCGTTGACGTTGACGTTGACATTGACGTTGATATTGACGTTGACATTGTTGTTGACATTGACGTTGACATTGACGTTGACATTGACGTTGACGTTGACATTGACGTTTGCATTGATGTCGACGGTAGCGTTGACGTTGACGTTGACGTTGACATTGACGTTGACATTGACGTTGACATTGACGTTGACGTTGACATTGACGTTGACATTGACGTTGACGTTGACATTGACGTTTGCATTGATGACGACGGCAGCGTTGACGTTGACATTGACGTTTGCATTGATGTCGGCGGCTGCGTTGACGTTGACGTTGACATTGACGTTGACATTGACGTTGACGTTGACGTTGACGTTGACGTTGACGTTGACGTTGACGTTGACGTTGACATCGACGTTGACATTGACGTTGACATTGACGTTGATATTGACGTTGACATTGACGTTGACATTGTCGTTGACATTGGCGTTGACATTGACGTTGACATTGACGTTTGCATTGATGTCGACGGTAGCGTTGACGTTGACGTTGACGTTGACATTGACATTTGCATTGATGACGACGGCAGCGTTAACGTTGACATTGACGTTTGCATTGATGTCGGCGGCTGCGTTGACGTTAACGTTGACGTTGACATTTACATTGACATTTGCATCGGTGACGACGGCGGCGCTAACGTCGACATTGACGTTTGCATTGATGTCGACGGCTGCGTTGACGTTGACGTTGACATTGACGTTGACATTGACGTTGACGTTGACGTTGACGTTGATATTGTCATTGACATTGACGTGGAATTTGAAGTTGACATTGACGTTGATATTGGCGTAGATATTGACGTTGACGTTGACGTTGACATTGACATTTGCATTTATGTGGACGGGAGCGTTGACATTAACGTTGACATTGACGTTTGCAACGATGTCGACGGCTTCGTTGACGTTGACGTTGACATTGACATTGACGTTGACGTTGACATTTGCATTGATGTGGACGAGAGCGTTGACATTGACGTTGACATTGACGTTGACGTTGTCATTGACGTTTGCATTGATGTCGACGGTAGCGTTGACGTTGACGTTGACGTTGACATTGACGTTTGCATTGATGTCAACGGCTGCGTTGACGTTGACGTTGGCATTGACGTTGACATTGACGTTGACATTGACGTTGACGTTGACATTGACATTGACATTGACCTTGACGTTGACATTGACATTGACATTGACATTGACATTGACATTGACATTGACATTGACATTGACATTGACATTGACATTGACATTGACATTGACATTGACATTGACATTGACATTGACATTGACATTGACATTGACATTGACGTTGACGTTGACACGACACGACATTGACACGACATTGACATTGACGCCGACATTGACGTTGACATTGGCGTAGATATTGCCGTTGACATTGACGTATGCAACGATGTCGACGGCTTCGTTGACGTTGACGTTGACATTGACATTGACGTGGACATTGACGTTTGCAACGATGCCGACAGCGTCGTTGGCGTTGACGTTGACATTGACATTTGTATTGATGTAGACGAGAGCGTTGACATTGACGTTGATATTGACGTTGACATTGACGTTTGCATTGATGTCGACGGTAGCGTTGACGTTGACATTGACGTTTGCATTGATGTCGACAGCTGCGTTGACGTTGACATTGACGTTGACACTGACGTTGATATTGACGTCGACATTGACGTTGATATTGACGTTGACATTGACGTTGACGTTGACGTTGACATCGACGTTGACATTGACGTTGACATTGACGTTTGCATTGATGTCGACGGTAGCGTTGACGTTGACGTTGACGTTGACGTTGACGTTGACATTGACATTGTTGCCGACATTGACGCCGACATTGACGCCGACATTGACGCCGACGTTGACATTGACGTTTGCATTGATGTCGACGGTAGCGTTGACGTTGACGTTGACGTTGACATTGACGCCGACATTGACGCCGACGCCGACATTGACGCCGACATTGACGCCGACGTTGACGCCGACGCCGACGCCGACGCCGACGCCGACGCCGACGTTGACGTTGACGTTGACGCCGACGCCGACGTTGACGCCGACGCTGACGCCGACGCCGACGTTGACATTGACGTTGACGTTGACGTTGACGTTTGCATTGATGTCGATAGCAGCGTTGACGTTGACATTGACGTTGACATTGACGTTGACACTGACGTTGACACTGACGTTGATATTGACGTTGACATTGACGTTGACATTGACGTTGACATTGACGTTGATATTGACGTTGATATTGACGTTGACATTGACGTTGTCATTGACGTTGACATTGACGTTGACATTGACGTTGACATACACGTTGACATTGACGTTGACATTCACGTTGACATTGACGTTGACATTAACGTTGACGTTGACACTGACGTTGACGTTGACATTGACGTTGACGTTGACATTGACGTTTGCATTGATGTCGACGGTAGCGTTGACGTTGACGTTGACGTTGACGTTGACGTTGACGCCGACGCCGACGTTGACGCCGACGCCGACGCCGACGCCGACGCCGACGTTGACGTTGACGCCGACGCCGACGTTGACGTTGACGCCGACGCCGACGCTGACGCCGACGCCGACGTTGACGCCGACGCCGACGCCGACGCTGACGTTGACGTTGACGTTGACGTTGACGTTGACGTTGACGTTGACATTGACATTTCCATTGATGACGACGGCAACGTTGACGTTGACATTGACGATTGCATAGATGTCGACAGCAGCGTTGACGTTGACATTGACGTTTGCATTGATGTCGACGGTAGCGTTGACGTTGACGTTGACATTGACGTTGACATTGACGTTGACATTGACGTTTGCATTGATGTCGACGGTAGCGTTGACGTTGACGTTGACATTGACGTTGACGTTGACATTGACATTTGCATTGATGACGACGGCAGCGTTGACGTTGACATTGACGTTGACATTGACATTGACGTTTGCATTGATGTCGACGTTAGCGTTGACGTTGACGTTGACGTTGACGTTGACGTTGACGTTGACGTTGACGTTGACGTTGACATTGACGTTGACGTTGACATTGACGTTGACATTGACGTTGACATTGACGTTTGCATTGATGACGACGGCAGCGTTGACGTTGACATTGCCGTTTGCATTGATGTCGGCGGCTGCGTTGACGTTGACGTTGACATTGACGTTGACATTGACGTTGACGTTGACGTTGACGTTGACGTTGACGTTGACGTTGACGTTGACGTTGACGTTGACGTTGACATCGACGTTGACATTGACGTTGACATTGACGTTGACATTGACGTTGATATTGACGTTGACATTGACGTTGACATTGTCGTTGACATTGGCGTTGACATTGACGTTGACATTGACGTTTGCATTGATGTCGACGGTAGCGTTGACGTTGACGTTGACGTTGACATTGACATTTGCATTGATGACGACGGCAGCGTTAACGGTGACATTGACGTTGATATTGACGTTGACATGGACGTTGACATTGACGTTGACATTGACGTTGACATTCACGTTGACATTGACGTTGACATTGACATTGACGTTGACATTGACGTTGACATTGACGTTGATATTGACGTTTGCATTGATGTCGACGGTAGCGTTGACGTTGACGTTGACGTTGACGTTGACGTTGACGTTGACGTTGACATTGACATTTCCATTGATGACGACGGCAGCGTTGACGTTGACATTGACGTTGACATTGACGTTTGCATAGATGTCGACAGCAGCGTTGACGTTGACGTTGACGTTGACGTTGACGTTGACGTTGACGTTGACGTTGACGTTGACGTTGACGTTGACGCCGACGTTGACGTTGACGTTGACGCCGACGCCGACGCTGACGCTGACGTTGACGTTGACGCTGACGTTGA
>JAENHH010000133.1:0-32842 GCA_023509865.1 Trypoxylus dichotomus | reverse complement strand
AAAAATAATGTGTCCTGATCTCAAATGTTTATAAACTTCTTCTTCACTTCAGGGTTTAGGCACTTTTCCTGTTACGACATATTTTATTACACATTTTATTTGGTCTGTCTACAATTCTTCTTCCTAAACATCTATAAAATCTTGCTCTGACTGGCAACCTCCCCATGAGTTCTTGCACTTTTGTTTTTTTTTATTCTCTCATTTATGTTGAAGATATTTAGTTCTGTTCTCTTGTGCAACCTTTCACTCTTCATAAAAACTTCATCTCGTGTCTGTATCCTGCTTTCTTGTTTTTCCGTTGCTGTCCATGTTTCACTACCGTATAAGAGGGTTGGCACTGCTATCGTTTTGTAAAATTCTATTTCAGTATACTTTCTTGTTTTGTTTTTTTAACGTTCTGCTAATTGTTCCACAGATATGTGCGGATTTATTCAGTTTTTTCTTCTGTATTTGTTTCGATCATGCGATACATCGCAGCCTAAATGCTTAAAATGTTTTACCTGTGCCAGTACAGTACCGCTTATGACTATTGTCCTAGTTGGATATTTAACCAGGAAAAATCGCGAAAAAATCGACCCCGAAAACGACATCTTTCGACGTTTTCTCGTGCCGCGCGTTAACGACGCCGTTCGGACGGACGAATTAGACGGTTTCCGATAGAAAAATGTCCGCGGAATCGATTGCGACCGCTACGGACGTCCTATCTCTAACCGTTTAGCGGCTACGGCCCGTCAAAGTTGAAAGAGAGAGAAAAAAAATCCCAACTTTGAAGCGCCGTAGCGTCGAAACGCGTTGAGCTAGGGCGTCCTTCTTTCGCCTGTTTAGAACCCTCGTAGGGGTCCTTACGACGCGCCGATAAGCGAACGTCTAACTCTTCCCGTTAACGCGCAGCAGAAACGTCGCATTTTCTGACCAAAACGATGAAATTTTTTCGACCCGAAAAATCGAGGGTCGGAATTTCGGGGTTTTGACCCTACCGGAACGTGGCCATATATGGATGTATTACGCCTGAGAAATTTCAGCCCCCTAGCCCTAACCGTTTGGGAGATATGGACGTTTGAAAGTTGAGGGGGTGCAAAACTCAACTTCTTAAAGGAGCTCCGAATGGGGTCGAGTGACATATCAAAAGACGCGTATTTTCGCGTAGATTACGATAAAAAAGTTTGCCTCTCTATCTCTAACCGTTAAGGAGAAAATCGCGTTTAAAGTTGCGAAATTTCCAAAAATGCTTAACTCCGAAACTTTGAAGCGCCGTAGCTCCTAAACGGTTATAGATAGGGGATCCCGGTTTGCGCCGTTCGAAAGTACGCGTCGAGATCTTTCGAATGAGCGCCGAACGGTCGCGCTGCGACCACGCATAACCGAGATACGGAGATTCGGTCGAGAAATTTCGGTAAAATATAAAAGTCCGAAAATTACCGTTTTTATCATCCTATCCGGTAGATTTTTGCGCGCCGAACAAGAATTTTTTTAGCACGCTTCGATATCTCTAACCGTTTAAGAGATACGGGCGTTTGACGTTTCGGGGCTTCGAAAAAACGCGAAAAAATCGACCCCGAAAACGACATCTTTCGACGTTTTCTCGTGTCGCGCGTTAACGACGCCGTTCGGACGGACGAATTAGACGGTTTCCGATAGAAAAATGTCCGCGGAATCGATTGCGACCGCTACGGACGTCCTATCTCTAACCGTTTAGCGGCTACGGCCCGTCAAAGTTGAAAGAGAGAGAAAAAAAATCCCAACTTTGAAGCGCTGTAGCGTCGGAACGCGTTGAGCTAGGGCGTCCTTCTTTCGCCTGTTTAGAACCCTCGTAGGGGTCCTTACGACGCGCCGATAAGCGAACGTCTAACTCTTCCCGTTAACGCGCAGCAGAAACGTCGCATTTTTCTGACCAAAACGATGAAATTTTTTCGACCCGAAAAATCGAGGGTCGGAATTTCGGGGTTTTGACCCTACCGGAACGTGGCCATATATGGGTGTATTACGCCTGAGAAATTTCAGCCCCTAGCCCTAACCGTTTGGGAGATATGGACGTTTGAAAGTTGAGGGGTGCAAACTCAACTTCTTAAAGGAGCTCCGAATGGGGTCGAGTGACATATCAAAAGACGCGTATTTTCGCGTAGATTACGATAAAAAAGTTTGCCTCTCTATCTCTAACCGTTAAGGAGAAAATCGCGTTTAAAGTTGCGAAATTTCCAAAATGCTTAACTCCGAAACTTTGAAGCGCCGTAGCTCCTAAACGGTTATAGATAGGGGATCCCGGTTTGCGCCGTTCGAAAGTAGCCGTCGAGATCTTTCGAATGAGCACCGAACGGTCGTGCTGCGACCACGCATAACCGAGATACGGAGATTCGGTCGAGAAATTTCGGTAAAATATAAAAGTCCGAAAATTACCGTTTTTATCATCCTATCCGGTAGATTTTTGCGCGCCGAACAAGAATTTTTTTAGCACGCTTCGATATCTCTAACCGTTTAAGAGATACGGGCGTTTGAAGTTTCGGGGCTTCGAAAAAACGCGAAAAAATCGACCCCGAAAACGACATCTTTCGACGTTTTCTCGTGTCGCGCGTTAACGACGCCGTTCGGACGGACGAATTAGACGGTTTCCGATAGAACAATGTCCGCGGAATCGATTGCGACCGCTACGGACGTCCTATCTCTAACCGTTTAGCGGCTACGGCCCGTCAAAGTTGAAAGAGAGAGAAAAAAAATCCCAACTTTGAAGCGCCGTAGCGTCGAAACGCGTTGAGCTAGGGCGTCCTTCTTTCGCCTGTTTAGAACCCTCGTAGGGGTCCTTACGACGCGCCGATAAGCGAACGTCTAACTCTTCCCGTTAACGCGCAGCAGAAACGTCGCATTTTTCTGACCAAAACGATGAAATTTTTCGACCCGAAAAATCGAGGGTCGGAATTTCGGGGTTTTGACCCTACCGGAACGTGGCCATATATGGGTGTATTACGCCTGAGAAATTTCAGCCCCTAGCCCTAACCGTTTGGGAGATATGGACGTTTGAAGGTTGAGGGGTGCAAACTCAACTTCTTAAAGGAGCTCCGAATGGGGTCGAGTGACATATCAAAAGACGCGTATTTTCGCGTAGATTACGATAAAAAAGTTTGCCTCTCTATCTCTAACCGTTAAGGAGAAAATCGCGTTTAAAGTTGCGAAATTTCCAAAAATGCTTAACTCCGAAACTTTGAAGCGCCGTAGCTCCTAAACGGTTATAGATAGGGGATCCCGGTTTGCGCCGTTCGAAAGTACGCGTCGAGATCTTTCGAATGAGCACCGAACGGTCGCGCTGCGACCACGCATAACCGAGATACGGAGATTCGGTCGAGAAATTTCGGTAAAATATAAAAGTCCGAAAATTACCGTTTTTATCATCCTATCCGGTAGATTTTTGCGCGCCGAACAAGAATTTTTAGCACGCTTCGATATCTCTAACCGTTTAAGAGATACGGGCGTTTGAAGTTTCGGGGCTTCGAAAAAACGCGAAAAAATCGACCCCGAAAACGACATCTTTCGACGTTTTCTCGTGTCGCGCGTTAACGACGCCGTTCGGACGGACGAATTAGACGGTTTCCGATAGAACAATGTCCGCGGAATCGATTGCGACCGCTACGGACGTCCTATCTCTAACCGTTTAGCGGCTACGGCCCGTCAAAGTTGAAAGAGAGAGAAAAAAAATCCCAACTTTGAAGCGCCGTAGCGTCGAAACGCGTTGAGCTAGGGCGTCCTTCTTTCGCCTGTTTAGAACCCTCGTAGGGGTCCTTACGACGCGCCGATAAGCGAACGTCTAACTCTTCCCGTTAACGCGCAGCAGAAACGTCGCATTTTTCTGACCAAAACGATGAAATTTTTTCGACCCGAAAAATCGAGGGTCGGAATTTCGGGGTTTTGACCCTACCGGAACGTGGCCATATATGGGTGTATTACGCCTGAGAAATTTCAGCCCCTAGCCCTAACCGTTTGGGAGATATGGACGTTTGAAGGTTGAGGGGTGCAAAACTCAACTTCTTAAAGGAGCTCCGAATGGGGTCGAGTGACATATCAAAAGACGCGTATTTTCGCGTAGATTACGATAAAAAAGTTTGCCTCTCTATCTCTAACCGTTAAGGAGAAAATCGCGTTTAAAGTTGCGAAATTTCCAAAAATGCTTAACTCCGAAAATTTGAAGCGCCGTAGCTCCTAAACGGTTATAGATAGGGGATCCCGGTTTGCGCCGTTCGAAAGTACGCGTCGAGATCTTTCGAATGAGCACCGAACGGTCGCGCTGCGACCACGCATAACCGAGATACGGAGATTCGGTCGAGAAATTTCGGTAAAATATAAAAGTCCGAAAATTACCGTTTTTATCATCCTATCCGGTAGATTTTTGCGCGCCGAACAAGAATTTTTTTAGCACGCTTCGATATCTCTAACCGTTTAAGAGATACGGGCGTTTGACGTTTCGGGGCTTCGAAAAACGCGAAAAATCGACCCCGAAAACGACATCTTTCGACGTTTTCTCGTGTCGCGCGTTAACGACGCCGTTCGGACGGACGAATTAGACGGTTTCCGATAGAAAAATGTCCGCGGAATCGATTGCGACCGCTACGGACGTCCTATCTCTAACCGTTTAGCGGCTACGGCCCGTCAAAGTTGAAAGAGAGAGAAAAAATCCCAACTTTGAAGCGCCGTAGCGTCGGAACGCGTTGAGCTAGGGCGTCCTTCTTTCGCCCGTTTAGAACCCCGTAGGGTCTTACGACGCGCCGATAAGCGAACGTCTAACTCTTCCCGTTAACGCGCAGCAGAAACGTCGCATTTTCTGACCAAAACGATGAAATTTTTTCGACCCGAAAAATCGAGGGTCGGAATTTCGGGGTTTTGACCCTACCGGAACGTGGCCATATATGGGTGTATTACGCCTGAGAAATTTCAGCCCCTAGCCCTAACCGTTTGGGAGATATGGACGTTTGAAAGTTGAGGTGCAAAACTCAACTTCTTAAAGGAGCTCCGAATGGGGTCGAGTGACATATCAAAAGACGCGTATTTTCGCGTAGATTACGATAAAAAAGTTTGCCTCTCTATCTCTAACCGTTAAGGAGAAAATCGCGTTTAAAGTTGCGAAATTTCCAAAAATGCTTAACTCCGAAACTTTGAAGCGCCGTAGCTCCTAAACGGTTATAGATAGGGGATCCCGGTTTGCGCCGTTCGAAAGTACGCGTCGAGATCTTTCGAATGAGCACCGAACGGTCGCGCTGCGACCACGCATAACCGAGATACGGAGATTCGGTCGAGAAATTTCGGTAAAATATAAAAGTCCGAAAATTACCGTTTTTATCATCCTATCCGGTAGATTTTTGCGCGCCGATCAAGAATTTTTTTAGCACGCTTCGATATCTCTAACCGTTTAAGAGATACGGGCGTTTGAAGTTTCGGGGCTTCGAAAAAACGCGAAAAAATCGATCCCGAAAACGACATCTTTCGACGTTTTCTCGTGTCGCGCGTTAACGACGCCGTTCGGACGGACGAATTAGACGGTTTCCGATAGAAAAATGTCCGCGGAATCGATTGCGACCGCTACGGACGTCCTATCTCTAACCGTTTAGCGGCTACGGCCCGTCAAAGTTGAAAGAGAGAGAAAAAAAATCCCAACTTTGAAGCGCTGTAGCGTCGGAACGCGTTGAGCTAGGGCGTCCTTCTTTCGCCTGTTTAGAACCCTCGTAGGGGTCCTTACGACGCGCCGATAAGCGAACGTCTAACTCTTCCCGTTAACGCGCAGCAGAAACGTCGCACTTTCTGACCAAAACGATGAAATTTTTTCGACCCGAAAAATCGAGGGTCGGAATTTCGGGGTTTTGACCCTACCGGAACGTGGCCATATATGGGTGTATTACGCCTGAGAAATTTCAGCCCCCTAGCCCTAACCGTTTGGGAGATCTGGACGTTTGAAAGTTGAGGGTGCAAAACTCAACTTCTTAAAGGAGCTCCGAATGGGGTCGAGTGACATATCAAAAGACGCGTATTTTCGCGTAGATTACGATAAAAAAAAGTTTGCCTCTCTATCTCTAACCGTTAAGGAGAAAATCGCGTTTAAAGTTGCGAAATTTCCAAAAATGCTTAACTCCGAAACTTTGAAGCGCCGTAGCTCCTAAACGGTTATAGATAGGGGATCCCGGTTTGCGCCGTTCGAAAGTAGCCGTCGAGATCTTTCGAATGAGCACCGAACGGTCGTGCTGCGACCACGCATAACCGAGATACGGAGATTCGGTCGAGAAATTTCGGTAAAATATAAAAGTCCGAAAATTACCGTTTTTATCATCCTATCCGGTAGATTTTTGCGCGCCGAGCAAGAATTTTTAGCACGCTTCGATATCTCTAACCGTTTAAGAGATACGGGCGTTTGAAGTTTCGGGGCTTCGAAAAAACGCGAAAAAATCGACCCCGAAAACGACATCTTTCGACGTTTTCTCGTGTCGCGCGTTAACGACGCCGTTCGGACGGACGAATTAGACGGTTTCCGATAGAAAAATGTCCGCGGAATCGATTGCGACCGCTACGGACGTCCTATCTCTAACCGTTTAGCGGCTACGGCCCGTCAAAGTTGAAAGAGAGAAAAAAAATCCCAACTTTGAAGCGCTGTAGCGTCGGAACGCGTTGAGCTAGGGCGTCCTTCTTTCGCCTGTTTAGAACCCTCGTAGGGGTCCTTACGACGCGCCGATAAGCGAACGTCTAACTCTTCCCGTTAACGCGCAGCAGAAACGTCGCATTTTTCTGACCAAAACGATGAAATTTTTTCGACCCGAAAAATCGAGGGTCGGAATTTCGGGGTTTTGACCCTACCGGAACGTGGCCATATATGGGTGTATTACGCCTGAGAAATTTCAGCCCCCTAGCCCTAACCGTTTGGGAGATATGGACGTTTGAAAGTTGAGGGTGCAAAACTCAACTTCTTAAAGGAGCTCCGAATGGGGTCGAGTGACATATCAAAAGACGCGTATTTTCGCGTAGATTACGATAAAAAAAAGTTTGCCTCTCTATCTCTAACCGTTAAGGAGAAAATCGCGTTTAAAGTTGCGAAATTTCCAAAAATGCTTAACTCCGAAACTTTGAAGCGCCGTAGCTCCTAAACGGTTATAGATAGGGGATCCCGGTTTGCGCCGTTCGAAAGTACGCGTCGAGATCTTTCGAATGAGCACCGAACGGTCGCGCTGCGACCACGCATAACCGAGATACGGAGATTCGGTCGAGAAATTTCGGTAAAATATAAAAGTCCGAAAATTACCGTTTTATCATCCTATCCGGTAGATTTTTGCGCGCCGAACAAGACTTTTTAGCACGCTTCGATATCTCTAACCGTTTAAGAGATACGGGCGTTTGAAGTTTCGGGGCTTCGAAAAACGCGAAAAATCGACCCCGAAAACGACATCTTTCGACGTTTTCTCGTGTCGCGCGTTAACGACGCCGTTCGGACGGACGAATTAGACGGTTTCCGATAGAACAATGTCCGCGGAATCGATTGCGACCGCTACGGACGTCCTATCTCTAACCGTTTAGCGGCTACGGCCCGTCAAAGTTGAAAGAGAGAGAAAAAAAATCCCAACTTTGAAGCGCCGTAGCGTCGAAACGCGTTGAGCTAGGGCGTCCTTCTTTCGCCTGTTTAGAACCCTCGTAGGGGTCCTTACGACGCGCCGATAAGCGAACGTCTAACTCTTCCCGTTAACGCGCAGCAGAAACGTCGCATTTTTTTCTGACCAAAACGATGAAATTTTTTCGACCCGAAAAATCGAGGGTCGGAATTTCGGGGTTTTGACCCTACCGGAACGTGGCCATATATGGGTGTATTACGCCTGAGAAATTTCAGCCCCCTAGCCCTAACCGTTTGGGAGATATGGACGTTTGAAGGTTGAGGGGGTGCAAAACTCAACTTCTTAAAGGAGCTCCGAATGGGGTCGAGTGACATATCAAAAGACGCGTATTTTCGCGTAGATTACGATAAAAAAAAGTTTGCCTCTCTATCTCTAACCGTTAAGGAGAAAATCGCGTTTAAAGTTGCGAAATTTCCAAAAATGCTTAACTCCGAAAATTTGAAGCGCCGTAGCTCCTAAACGGTTATAGATAGGGGATCCCGGTTTGCGCCGTTCGAAAGTACGCGTCGAGATCTTTCGAATGAGCACCGAACGGTCGCGCTGCGACCACGCATAACCGAGATACGGAGATTCGGTCGAGAAATTTCGGTAAAATATAAAAGTCCGAAAATTACCGTTTTTATCATCCTATCCGGTAGATTTTGGCGCGCCGAACAAGAATTTTTTAGCACGCTTCGATATCTCTAACCGTTTAAGAGATACGGGCGTTTGACGTTTCGGGGCTTCGAAAAACGCGAAAAATCGACCCCGAAAACGACATCTTTCGACGTTTTCTCGTGTCGCGCGTTAACGACGCCGTTCGGACGGACGAATTAGACGGTTTCCGATAGAAAAATGTCCGCGGAATCGATTGCGACCGCTACGGACGTCCTATCTCTAACGGTTTAGCGGCTACGGCCCGTCAAAGTTGAAAGAGAGAAAAAAATCCCAACTTTGAAGCGCCGTAGCGTCGGAACGCGTTGAGCTAGGGCGTCCTTCTTTCGCCCGTTTAGAACCCCCGTAGGGTCGCTTACGACGCGCCGATAAGCGAACGTCTAACTCTTCCCGTTAACGCGCAGCAGAAACGTCGCATTTTTCTGACCAAAACGATGAAATTTTTTCGACCCGAAAAATCGAGGGTCGGAATTTCGGGGTTTTGACCCTACCGGAACGTGGCCATATATGGGTGTATTACGCCTGAGAAATTTCAGCCCCTAGCCCTAACCGTTTGGGAGATATGGACGTTTGAAAGTTGAGGTGCAAAACTCAACTTCTTAAAGGAGCTCCGAATGGGGTCGAGTGACATATCAAAAGACGCGTATTTTCGCGTAGATTACGATAAAAAAGTTTGCCTCTCTATCTCTAACCGTTAAGGAGAAAATCGCGTTTAAAGTTGCGAAATTTCCAAAAATGCTTAACTCCGAAACTTTGAAGCGCCGTAGCTCCTAAACGGTTATAGATAGGGGATCCCGGTTTGCGCCGTTCGAAAGTACGCGTCGAGATCTTTCGAATGAGCACCGAACTGTCGCGCTGCGACCACGCATAACCGAGATACGGAGATTCGGTCGAGAAATTTCGGTAAAATATAAAAGTCCGAAAATTACCGTTTTATCATCCTATCCGGTAGATTTTTGCGCGCCGAACAAGAATTTTTTTAGCACGCTTCGATATCTCTAACCGTTTAAGAGATACGGGCGTTTGAAGTTTCGGGGCTTCGAAAAAACGCGAAAAAATCGATCCCGAAAACGACATCTTTCGACGTTTTCTCGTGTCGCGCGTTAACGACGCCGTTCGGACGGACGAATTAGACGGTTTCCGATAGAAAAATGTCCGCGGAATCGATTGCGACCGCTACGGACGTCCTATCTCTAACCGTTTAGCGGCTACGGCCCGTCAAAGTTGAAAGAGAGAGAAAAAATCCCAACTTTGAAGCGCTGTAGCGTCGGAACGCGTTGAGCTAGGGCGTCCTTCTTTCGCCTGTTTAGAACCCTCGTAGGGTCCTTACGACGCGCCGATAAGCGAACGTCTAACTCTTCCCGTTAACGCGCAGCAGAAACGTCGCATTTTTTCTGACCAAAACGATGAAATTTTTTCGACCCGAAAAATCGAGGGTCGGAATTTCGGGGTTTTGACCCTACCGGAACGTGGCCATATATGGGTGTATTACGCCTGAGAAATTTCAGCCCCTAGCCCTAACCGTTTGGGAGATATGGACGTTTGAAAGTTGAGGTGCAAAACTCAACTTCTTAAAGGAGCTCCGAATGGGGTCGAGTGACATATCAAAAGACGCGTATTTTCGCGTAGATTACGATAAAAAAGTTTGCCTCTCTATCTCTAACCGTTAAGGAGAAAATCGCGTTTAAAGTTGCGAAATTTCCAAAAATGCTTAACTCCGAAACTTTGAAGCGCCGTAGCTCCTAAACGGTTATAGATAGGGATCCTGGTTTGCGCCGTTCGAAAGTAGCCGTCGAGATCTTTCGAATGAGCACCGAACGGTCGTGCTGCGACCACGCATAACCGAGATACGGAGATTCGGTCGAGAAATTTCGGTAAAATATAAAGTCCGAAAATTACCGTTTTTATCATCCTATCCGGTAGATTTTTGCGCGCCGAACAAGAATTTTTTAGCACGCTTCGATATCTCTAACCGTTTAAGAGATACGGGCGTTTGAAGTTTCGGGGCTTCGAAAAAACGCGAAAAAATCGACCCCGAAAACGACATCTTTCGACGTTTTCTCGTGTCGCGCGTTAACGACGCCGTTCGGACGGACGAATTAGACGGTTTCCGATAGAAAAATGTCCGCGGAATCGATTGCGACCGCTACGGACGTCCTATCTCTAACCGTTTAGCGGCTACGGCCCGTCAAAGTTGAAAGAGAGAGAAAAATCCCAACTTTGAAGCGCTGTAGCGTCGGAACGCGTTGAGCTAGGGCGTCCTTCTTTCGCCTGTTTAGAACCCTCGTAGGGTCCTTACGACGCGCCGATAAGCGAACGTCTAACTCTTCCCGTTAACGCGCAGCAGAAACGTCGCATTTTTTTCTGACCAAAACGATGAAATTTTTTCGACCCGAAAAATCGAGGGTCGGAATTTCGGGGTTTTGACCCTACCGGAACGTGGCCATATATGGGTGTATTACGCCTGAGAAATTTCAGCCCCTAGCCCTAACCGTTTGGGAGATATGGACGTTTGAAAGTTGAGGGGTGCAAAACTCAACTTCTTAAAGGAGCTCCGAATGGGGTCGAGTGACATATCAAAAGACGCGTATTTTCGCGTAGATTACGATAAAAAAGTTTGCCTCTCTATCTCTAACCGTTAAGGAGAAAATCGCGTTTAAAGTTGCGAAATTTCCAAAAATGCTTAACTCCGAAACTTTGAAGCGCCGTAGCTCCTAAACGGTTATAGATAGGGATCCTGGTTTGCGCCGTTCGAAAGTACGCGTCGAGATCTTTCGAATGAGCACCGAACGGTCGCGCTGCGACCACGCATAACCGAGATACGGAGATTCGGTCGAGAAATTTCGGTAAAATATAAAAGTCCGAAAATTACCGTTTTTATCATCCTATCCGGTAGATTTTTGCGCGCCGAACAAGACTTTTTAGCACGCTTCGATATCTCTAACCGTTTAAGAGATACGGGCGTTTGAAGTTTCGGGGCTTCGAAAAACGCGAAAAATCGACCCCGAAAACGACATCTTTCGACGTTTTCTCGTGTCGCGCGTTAACGACGCCGTTCGGACGGACGAATTAGACGGTTTCCGATAGAACAATGTCCGCGGAATCGATTGCGACCGCTACGGACGTCCTATCTCTAACCGTTTAGCGGCTACGGCCCGTCAAAGTTGAAAGAGAGAGAAAAAATCCCAACTTTGAAGCGCCGTAGCGTCGAAACGCGTTGAGCTAGGGCGTCCTTCTTTCGCCTGTTTAGAACCCTCGTAGAAGTCCTTACGACGCGCCGATAAGCGAACGTCTAACTCTTCCCGTTAACGCGCAGCAGAAACGTCGCATTTTTCTGACCAAAACGATGAAATTTTTTCGACCCGAAAAATCGAGGGTCGGAATTTCGGGGTTTTGACCCTACCGGAACGTGGCCATATATGGGTGTATTACGCCTGAGAAATTTCAGCCCCTAGCCCTAACCGTTTGGGAGATATGGACGTTTGAAGGTTGAGGGGTGCAAAACTCAACTTCTTAAAGGAGCTCCGAATGGGGTCGAGTGGCATATCAAAAGACGCGTATTTTCGCGTAGATTACGATAAAAAAAAGTTTGCCTCTCTATCTCTAACCGTTAAGGAGAAAATCGCGTTTAAAGTTGCGAAATTTCCAAAAATGCTTAACTCCGAAAATTTGAAGCGCCGTAGCTCCTAAACGGTTATAGATAGGGGATCCCGGTTTGCGCCGTTCGAAAGTACGCGTCGAGATCTTTCGAATGAGCACCGAACGGTCGCGCTGCGACCACGCATAACCGAGATACGGAGATTCGGTCGAGAAATTTCGGTAAAATATAAAAGTCCGAAAATTACCGTTTTTATCATCCTATCCGGTAGATTTTTGCGCGCCGAACAAGAATTTTTTTAGCACGCTTCGATATCTCTAACCGTTTAAGAGATACGGGCGTTTGACGTTTCGGGGCTTCGAAAAAACGCGAAAAAATCGACCCCGAAAACGACATCTTTCGACGTTTTCTCGTGTCGCGCGTTAACGACGCCGTTCGGACGGACGAATTAGACGGTTTCCGATAGAAAAATGTCCGCGGAATCGATTGCGACCGCTACGGACGTCCTATCTCTAACCGTTTAGCGGCTACGGCCCGTCAAAGTTGAAAGAGAGAGAAAAAAAATCCCAACTTTGAAGCGCCGTAGCGTCGGAACGCGTTGAGCTAGGGCGTCCTTCTTTCGCCCGTTTAGAACCCCCGTAGGGGTCCTTACGACGCGCCGATAAGCGAACGTCTAACTCTTCCCGTTAACGCGCAGCAGAAACGTCGCATTTTTTTCTGACCAAAACGATGAAATTTTTTCGACCCGAAAAATCGAGGGTCGGAATTTTGGGGGTTTTGACCCTACCGGAACGCGGCCATATATGGGTGTATTACGCCTGAGAAATTTCAGCCCCTAGCCCTAACCGTTTGGGAGATATGGACGTTTGAAAGTTGAGGTGCAAAACTCAACTTCTTAAAGGAGCTCCGAATGGGGTCGAGTGACATATCAAAAGACGCGTATTTTCGCGTAGATTACGATAAAAAAGTTTGCCTCTCTATCTCTAACCGTTAAGGAGAAAATCGCGTTTAAAGTTGCGAAATTTCCAAAAATGCTTAACTCCGAAACTTTGAAGCGCCGGAGCTCCTACACGGTTATAGATAGGGGATCCCGGTTTGCGCCGTTCGAAAGTACGCGTCGAGATCTTTCGAATGAGCACCGAACGGTCGCGCTGCGACCACGCATAACCGAGATACGGAGATTCGGTCGAGAAATTTCGGTAAAATATAAAAGTCCGAAAATTACCGTTTTATCATCCTATCCGGTAGATTTTTGCGCGCCGAACAAGAATTTTTTTAGCACGCTTCGATATCTCTAACCGTTTAAGAGATACGGGCGTTTGAAGTTTCGGGGCTTCGAAAAAACGCGAAAAAATCGATCCCGAAAACGACATCTTTCGACGTTTTCTCGTGTCGCGCGTTAACGACGCCGTTCGGACGGACGAATTAGACGGTTTCCGATAGAAAAATGTCCGCGGAATCGATTGCGACCGCTACGGACGTCCTATCTCTAACCGTTTAGCGGCTACGGCCCGTCAAAGTTGAAAGAGAGAGAAAAAAAATCCCAACTTTGAAGCGCTGTAGCGTCGGAACGCGTTGAGCTAGGGCGTCCTTCTTTCGCCTGTTTAGAACCCTCGTAGGGTCCTTACGACGCGCCGATAAGCGAACGTCTAACTCTTCCCGTTAACGCGCAGCAGAAACGTCGCATTTTTCTGACCAAAACGATGAAATTTTTCGACCCGAAAAATCGAGGGTCGGAATTTCGGGGTTTTGACCCTACCGGAACGTGGCCATATATGGGTGTATTACGCCTGAGAAATTTCAGCCCCCTAGCCCTAACCGTTTGGGAGATATGGACGTTTGAAAGTTGAGGGGGTGCAAAACTCAACTTCTTAAAGGAGCTCCGAATGGGGTCGAGTGACATATCAAAAGACGCGTATTTTCGCGTAGATTACGATAAAAAAAAGTTTGCCTCTCTATCTCTAACCGTTAAGGAGAAAATCGCGTTTAAAGTTGCGAAATTTCCAAAAATGCTTAACTCCGAAACTTTGAAGCGCCGTAGCTCCTAAACGGTTATAGATAGGGGATCCCGGTTTGCGCCGTTCGAAAGTAGCCGTCGAGATCTTTCGAATGAGCACCGAACGGTCGTGCTGCGACCACGCATAACCGAGATACGGAGATTCGGTCGAGAAATTTCGGTAAAATATAAAAGTCCGAAAATTACCGTTTTTATCATCCTATCCGGTAGATTTTTGCGCGCCGAACAAGAATTTTTTTAGCACGCTTCGATATCTCTAACCGTTTAAGAGATACGGGCGTTTGAAGTTTCGGGGCTTCGAAAAAACGCGAAAAAATCGACCCCGAAAACGACATCTTTCGACGTTTTCTCGTGTCGCGCGTTAACGACGCCGTTCGGACGGACGAATTAGACGGTTTCCGATAGAAAAATGTCCGCGGAATCGATTGCGACCGCTACGGACGTCCTATCTCTAACCGTTTAGCGGCTACGGCCCGTCAAAGTTGAAAGAGAGAGGAAAAATCCCAACTTTGAAGCGCTGTAGCGTCGGAACGCGTTGAGCTAGGGCGTCCTTCTTTCGCCTGTTTAGAACCCTCGTAGGGTCGCTTACGACGCGCCGATAAGCGAACGTCTAACTCTTCCCGTTAACGCGCAGCAGAAACGTCGCATTTTCTGACCAAAACGATGAAATTTTTCGACCCGAAAAATCGAGGGTCGGAATTTCGGGGTTTTGACCCTACCGGAACGTGGCCATATATGGGTGTATTACGCCTGAGAAATTTCAGCCCCTAGCCCTAACCGTTTGGGAGATATGGACGTTTGAAAGTTGAGGGGTGCAAAACTCAACTTCTTAAAGGAGCTCCGAATGGGGTCGAGTGACATATCAAAAGACGCGTATTTTCGCGTAGATTACGATAAAAAAGTTTGCCTCTCTATCTCTAACCGTTAAGGAGAAAATCGCGTTTAAAGTTGCGAAATTTCCAAAAATGCTTAACTCCGAAACTTTGAAGCGCCGTAGCTCCTAAACGGTTATAGATAGGGGATCCTGGTTTGCGCCGTTCGAAAGTACGCGTCGAGATCTTTCGAATGAGCACCGAACTGGTCGCGCTGCGACCACGCATAACCGAGATACGGAGATTCGGTCGAGAAATTTCGGTAAAATATAAAAAGTCCGAAAATTACCGTTTTTATCATCCTATCCGGTAGATTTTTGCGCGCCGAACAAGACTTTTTTAGCACGCTTCGATATCTCTAACCGTTTAAGAGATACGGGCGTTTGAAGTTTCGGGGCTTCGAAAAACGCGAAAAAATCGACCCCGAAAACGACATCTTTCGACGTTTTCTCGTGTCGCGCGTTAACGACGCCGTTCGGACGGACGAATTAGACGGTTTCCGATAGAACAATGTCCGCGGAATCGATTGCGACCGCTACGGACGTCCTATCTCTAACCGTTTAGCGGCTACGGCCCGTCAAAGTTGAAAGAGAGAGAAAAAAAATCCCAACTTTGAAGCGCCGTAGCGTCGAAACGCGTTGAGCTAGGGCGTCCTTCTTTCGCCTGTTTAGAACCCTCGTAGGGGTCCTTACGACGCGCCGATAAGCGAACGTCTAACTCTTCCCGTTAACGCGCAGCAGAAACGTCGCATTTTTTTCTGACCAAAACGATGAAATTTTTTCGACCCGAAAAATCGAGGGTCGGAATTTCGGGGTTTTGACCCTACCGGAACGTGGCCATATATGGGTGTATTACGCCTGAGAAATTTCAGCCCCCTAGCCCTAACCGTTTGGGAGATATGGACGTTTGAAGGTTGAGGTGGTGCAAAACTCAACTTCTTAAAGGAGCTCCGAATGGGGTCGAGTGACATATCAAAAGACGCGTATTTTCGCGTAGATTACGATATAAAAAGTTTGCCTCTCTATCTCTAACCGTTAAGGAGAAAAACGCGTTTAAAGTTGCGAAATTTCCAAAAATGCTTAACTCCGATAATTTGAAGCGCCGTAGCTCCTAAACGGTTATAGATAGGGATCCCGGTTTGCGCCGTTCGAAAGTACGCGTCGAGATCTTTCGAATGAGCACCGAAACGGTCGCGCTGCGACCACGCATAACCGAGATACGGAGATTCGGTCGAGAAATTTCGGTAAAATATAAAAGTCCGAAAATTACCGTTTTTATCATCCTATCCGGTAGATTTTTGCGCGCCGAACAAGAATTTTTTAGCACGCTTCGATATCTCTAACCGTTTAAGAGATACGGGCGTTTGACGTTTCGGGGCTTCGAAAAACGCGAAAAAATCGACCCCGAAAACGACATCTTTCGACGTTTTCTCGTGTCGCGCGTTAACGACGCCGTTCGGACGGACGAATTAGACGGTTTCCGATAGAAAAATGTCCGCGGAATCGATTGCGACCGCTACGGACGTCCTATCTCTAACCGTTTAGCGGCTACGGCCCGTCAAAGTTGAAAGAGAGAGAAAAAAAATCCCAACTTTGAAGCGCCGTAGCGTCGGAACGCGTTGAGCTAGGGCGTCCTTCTTTCGCCCGTTTAGAACCCCCGTAGGGGTCCTTACGACGCGCCGATAAGCGAACGTCTAACTCTTCCCGTTAACGCGCAGCAGAAACGTCGCATTTTTTCTGACCAAAACGATGAAATTTTTTCGACCCGAAAAATCGAGGGTCGGAATTTCGGGGTTTTGACCCTACCGGAACGTGGCCATATATGGGTGTATTACGCCTGAGAAATTTCAGCCCCCTAGCCCTAACCGTTTGGGAGATATGGACGTTTGAAAGTTGAGGGGGTGCAAAACTCAACTTCTTAAAGGAGCTCCGAATGGGGTCGAGTGACATATCAAAAGACGCGTATTTTCGCGTAGATTACGATAAAAAAAAGTTTGCCTCTCTATCTCTAACCGTTAAGGAGAAAATCGCGTTTAAAGTTGCGAAATTTCCAAAAATGCTTAACTCCGAAACTTTGAAGCGCCGTAGCTCCTAAACGGTTATAGATAGGGGATCCCGGTTTGCGCCGTTCGAAAGTACGCGTCGAGATCTTTCGAATGAGCACCGAACGGTCGCGCTGCGACCACGCATAACCGAGATACGGAGATTCGGTCGAGAAATTTCGGTAAAATATAAAAGTCCGAAAATTACCGTTTTTATCATCCTATCCGGTAGATTTTTGCGCGCCGATCAAGAATTTTTTTAGCACGCTTCGATATCTCTAACCGTTTAAGAGATACGGGCGTTTGAAGTTTCGGGGCTTCGAAAAAACGCGAAAAAATCGATCCCGAAAACGACATCTTTCGACGTTTTCTCGTGTCGCGCGTTAACGACGCCGTTCGGACGGACGAATTAGACGGTTTCCGATAGAAAAATGTCCGCGGAATCGATTGCGACCGCTACGGACGTCCTATCTCTAACCGTTTAGCGGCTACGGCCCGTCAAAGTTGAAAGAGAGAGAAAAAAAATCCCAACTTTGAAGCGCTGTAGCGTCGGAACGCGTTGAGCTAGGGCGTCCTTCTTTCGCCTGTTTAGAACCCTCGTAGGGGTCCTTACGACGCGCCGATAAGCGAACGTCTAACTCTTCCCGTTAACGCGCAGCAGAAACGTCGCATTTTTTCTGACCAAAACGATGAAATTTTTTCGACCCGAAAAATCGAGGGTCGGAATTTCGGGGTTTTGACCCTACCGGAACGTGGCCATATATGGGTGTATTACGCCTGAGAAATTTCAGCCCCTAGCCCTAACCGTTTGGGAGATATGGACGTTTGAAAGTTGAGGGGGTGCAAAACTCAACTTCTTAAAGGAGCTCCGAATGGGGTCGAGTGACATATCAAAAGACGCGTATTTTCGCGTAGATTACGATAAAAAAAAGTTTGCCTCTCTATCTCTAACCGTTAAGGAGAAAATCGCGTTTAAAGTTGCGAAATTTCCAAAAATGCTTAACTCCGAAACTTTGAAGCGCCGTAGCTCCTAAACGGTTATAGATAGGGGATCCCGGTTTGCGCCGTTCGAAAGTAGCCGTCGAGATCTTTCGAATGAGCACCGAACGGTCGTGCTGCGACCACGCATAACCGAGATACGGAGATTCGGTCGAGAAATTTCGGTAAAATATAAAAGTCCGAAAATTACCGTTTTTATCATCCTATCCGGTAGATTTTTGCGCGCCGAACAAGAATTTTTTAGCACGCTTCGATATCTCTAACCGTTTAAGAGATACGGGCGTTTGAAGTTTCGGGGCTTCGAAAAACGCGAAAAATCGACCCCGAAAACGACATCTTTCGACGTTTTCTCGTGTCGCGCGTTAACGACGCCGTTCGGACGGACGAATTAGACGGTTTCCGATAGAAAAATGTCCGCGGAATCGATTGCGACCGCTACGGACGTCCTATCTCTAACCGTTTAGCGGCTACGGCCCGTCAAAGTTGAAAGAGAGAGAAAAAAAATCCCAACTTTGAAGCGCTGTAGCGTCGGAACGCGTTGAGCTAGGGCGTCCTTCTTTCGCCTGTTTAGAACCCTCGTAGGGGTCCTTACGACGCGCCGATAAGCGAACGTCTAACTCTTCCCGTTAACGCGCAGCAGAAACGTCGCATTTTTTCTGACCAAAACGATGAAATTTTTTCGACCCGAAAAATCGAGGGTCGGAATTTCGGGGTTTTGACCCTACCGGAACGTGGCCATATATGGGTGTATTACGCCTGAGAAATTTCAGCCCCTAGCCCTAACCGTTTGGGAGATATGGACGTTTGAAAGTTGAGGGGTGCAAAACTCAACTTCTTAAAGGAGCTCGAATGGGGTCGAGTGACATATCAAAAGACGCGTATTTTCGCGTAGATTACGATAAAAAAAAGTTTGCCTCTCTATCTCTAACCGTTAAGGAGAAAATCGCGTTTAAAGTTGCGAAATTTCCAAAAATGCTTAACTCCGAAACTTTGAAGCGCCGTAGCTCCTAAACGGTTATAGATAGGGGATCCCGGTTTGCGCCGTTCGAAAGTACGCGTCGAGATCTTTCGAATGAGCACCGAAAGGTCGCGCTGCGACCACGCATAACCGAGATACGGAGATTCGGTCGAGAAATTTCGGTAAAATATAAAAGTCCGAAAATTACCGTTTTTATCATCCTATCCGGTAGATTTTTGCGCGCCGAACAAGACTTTTTTTAGCACGCTTCGATATCTCTAACCGTTTAAGAGATACGGGCGTTTGAAGTTTCGGGGCTTCGAAAAAACGCGAAAAAATCGACCCCGAAAACGACATCTTTCGACGTTTTCTCGTGTCGCGCGTTAACGACGCCGTTCGGACGGACGAATTAGACGGTTTCCGATAGAACAATGTCCGCGGAATCGATTGCGACCGCTACGGACGTCCTATCTCTAACCGTTTAGCGGCTACGGCCCGTCAAAGTTGAAAGAGAGAGAAAAAAAATCCCAACTTTGAAGCGCCGTAGCGTCGAAACGCGTTGAGCTAGGGCGTCCTTCTTTCGCCTGTTTAGAACCCTCGTAGGGGTCCTTACGACGCGCCGATAAGCGAACGTCTAACTCTTCCCGTTAACGCGCAGCAGAAACGTCGCATTTTTTTCTGACCAAAACGATGAAATTTTTTCGACCCGAAAAATCGAGGGTCGGAATTTCGGGGTTTTGACCCTACCGGAACGTGGCCATATATGGGTGTATTACGCCTGAGAAATTTCAGCCCCTAGCCCTAACCGTTTGGGGAGATATGGACGTTTGAAGGTTGAGGGGTGCAAAACTCAACTTCTTAAAGGAGCTCCGAATGGGGTCGAGTGACATATCAAAAGACGCGTATTTTCGCGTAGATTACGATAAAAAAAAGTTTGCCTCTCTATCTCTAACCGTTAAGGAGAAAATCGCGTTTAAAGTTGCGAAATTTCCAAGAATGCTTAACTCCGAAAATTTGAAGCGCCGTAGCTCCTAAACGGTTATAGATAGGGGATCCTGGTTTGCGCCGTTCGAAAGTACGCGTCGAGATCTTCGAATGAGCACCGAACGGTCGCGCTGCGACCACGCATAACCGAGATACGGAGATTCGGTCGAGAAATTTCGGTAAAATATAAAAGTCCGAAAATTACCGTTTTTATCATCCTATCCGGTAGATTTTTGCGCGCCGAACAAGAATTTTTTTAGCACGCTTCGATATCTCTAACCGTTTAAGAGATACGGGCGTTTGACGTTTCGGGGCTTCGAAAAACGCGAAAAATCGACCCCGAAAACGACATCTTTCGACGTTTTCTCGTGTCGCGCGTTAACGACGCCGTTCGGACGGACGAATTAGACGGTTTCCGATAGAAAAATGTCCGCGGAATCGATTGCGACCGCTACGGACGTCCTATCTCTAACCGTTTAGCGGCTACGGCCCGTCAAAGTTGAAAGAGAGAGAAAAAAAATCCCAACTTTGAAGCGCCGTAGCGTCGGAACGCGTTGAGCTAGGGCGTCCTTCTTTCGCCCGTTTAGAACCCCCGTAGGGGTCCTTACGACGCGCCGATAAGCGAACGTCTAACTCTTCCCGTTAACGCGCAGCAGAAACGTCGCATTTTTTTCTGACCAAAACGATGAAATTTTTTCGACCCGAAAAATCGAGGGTCGGAATTTCGGGGTTTTGACCCTACCGGAACGTGGCCATATATGGGTGTATTACGCCTGAGAAATTTCAGCCCCCTAGCCCTAACCGTTTGGGAGATATGGACGTTTGAAAGTTGAGGGGGTGCAAAACTCAACTTCTTAAAGGAGCTCCGAATGGGGTCGAGTGACATATCAAAAGACGCGTATTTTCGCGTAGATTACGATAAAAAAAAGTTTGCCTCTCTATCTCTAACCGTTAAGGAGAAAATCGCGTTTAAAGTTGCGAAATTTCCAAAAATGCTTAACTCCGAAACTTTGAAGCGCCGTAGCTCCTAAACGGTTATAGATAGGGGATCCCGGTTTGCGCCGTTCGAAAGTACGCGTCGAGATCTTTCGAATGAGCACCGAACGCGTCGCGCTGCGACCACGCATAACCGAGATACGGAGATTCGGTCGAGAAATTTCGGTAAAATATAAAAGTCCGAAAATTACCGTTTTTATCATCCTATCCGGTAGATTTTTGCGCGCCGATCAAGAATTTTTTAGCACGCTTCGATATCTCTAACCGTTTAAGAGATACGGGCGTTTGAAGTTTCGGGGCTTCGAAAAACGCGAAAAATCGATCCCGAAAACGACATCTTTCGACGTTTTCTCGTGTCGCGCGTTAACGACGCCGTTCGGACGGACGAATTAGACGGTTTCCGATAGAAAAATGTCCGCGGAATCGATTGCGACCGCTACGGACGTCCTATCTCTAACCGTTTAGCGGCTACGGCCCGTCAAAGTTGAAAGAGAGAGAAAAAATCCCAACTTTGAAGCGCTGTAGCGTCGGAACGCGTTGAGCTAGGGCGTCCTTCTTTCGCCTGTTTAGAACCCTCGTAGGGTCCTTACGACGCGCCGATAAGCGAACGTCTAACTCTTCCCGTTAACGCGCAGCAGAAACGTCGCATTTTTTCTGACCAAAACGATGAAATTTTTTTTTCGACTCCGAAAAAATCGAGGGTCGGAATTTCGGGGTTTTGACCCTACCGGAACGTGGCCATATATGGGTGTATTACGCCTGAGAAATTTCAGCCCCTAGCCCTAACCGTTTGGGAGATATGGACGTTTGAAAGTTGAGGGGTGCAAAACTCAACTTCTTAAAGGAGCTCCGAATGGGGTCGAGTGACATATCAAAAGACGCGTATTTTCGCGTAGATTACGATAAAAAAGTTTGCCTCTCTATCTCTAACCGTTAAGGAGAAAATCGCGTTTAAAGTTGCGAAATTTCCAAAAATGCTTAACTCCGAAACTTTGAAGCGCCGTAGCTCCTAAACGGTTATAGATAGGGGATCCCGGTTTGCGCCGTTCGAAAGTAGCCGTCGAGATCTTTCGAATGAGCACCGAACGGTCGTGCTGCGACCACGCATAACCGAGATACGGAGATTCGGTCGAGAAATTTCGGTAAAATATAAAAGTCCGAAAATTACCGTTTTTATCATCCTATCCGGTAGATTTTTGCGCGCCGAACAAGAATTTTTTTAGCACGCTTCGATATCTCTAACCGTTTAAGAGATACGGGCGTTTGAAGTTTCGGGGCTTCGAAAAAAAGCGAAAAAATCGACCCCGAAAACGACATCTTTCGACGTTTTCTCGTGTCGCGCGTTAACGACGCCGTTCGGACGGACGAATTAGACGGTTTCCGATAGAAAAATGTCCGCGGAATCGATTGCGACCGCTACGGACGTCCTATCTCTAACCGTTTAGCGGCTACGGCCCGTCAAAGTTGAAAGAGAGAGAAAAAATCCCAACTTTGAAGCGCTGTAGCGTCGGAACGCGTTGAGCTAGGGCGTCCTTCTTTCGCCTGTTTAGAACCCTCGTAGGGTCTCCTTACGACGCGCCGATAAGCGAACGTCTAACTCTTCCCGTCAACGCGCAGCAGAAACGTCGCATTTTTTCTGACCAAAACGATGAAATTTTTTCGACCCGAAAAATCGAGGGTCGGAATTTCGGGGTTTTGACCCTACCGGAACGTGGCCATATATGGGTGTATTACGCCTGAGAAATTTCAGCCCCTAGCCCTAACCGTTTGGGAGATATGGACGTTTGAAAGTTGAGGGGTGCAAAACTCAACTTCTTAAAGGAGCTCCGAATGGGGTCGAGTGACATATCAAAAGACGCGTATTTTCGCGTAGATTACGATAAAAAAGTTTGCCTCTCTATCTCTAACCGTTAAGGAGAAAATCGCGTTTAAAGTTGCGAAATTTCCAAAAATGCTTAACTCCGAAACTTTGAAGCGCCGTAGCTCCTAAACGGTTATAGATAGGGGATCCTGGTTTGCGCCGTTCGAAAGTACGCGTCGAGATCTTTCGAATGAGCACCGAATCTGTCGCGCTGCGACCACGCATAACCGAGATACGGAGATTCGGTCGAGAAATTTCGGTAAAATATAAAAGTCCGAAAATTACCGTTTTTATCATCCTATCCGGTAGATTTTTGCGCGCCGAACAAGACTTTTTTAGCACGCTTCGATATCTCTAACCGTTTAAGAGATACGGGCGTTTGAAGTTTCGGGGCTTCGAAAAACGCGAAAATCGACCCCGAAAACGACATCTTTCGACGTTTTCTCGTGTCGCGCGTTAACGACGCCGTTCGGACGGGACGAATTAGACGGTTTCCGATAGAACAATGTCCGCGGAATCGATTGCGACCGCTACGGACGTCCTATCTCTAACCGTTTAGCGGCTACGGCCCGTCAAAGTTGGAAAGAGAGAGAAAAAATCCCAACTTTGAAGCGCCGTAGCGTCGAAACGCGTTGAGCTAGGGCGTCCTTCTTTCGCCTGTTTAGAACCCTCGTAGGGGTCCTTACGACGCGCCGATAAGCGAACGTCTAACTCTTCCCGTCAACGCGCAGCAGAAACGTCGCATTTTTTCTGACCAAAACGATGAAATTTTTTCGACCCGAAAAATCGAGGGTCGGAATTTCGGGGTTTTGACCCTACCGGAACGTGGCCATATATGGGTGTATTACGCCTGAGAAATTTCAGCCCCTAGCTCCTAACCGTTTGGGAGATATGGACGTTTGAAGGTTGAGGGGTGCAAAACTCAACTTCTTAAAGGAGCTCCGAATGGGGTCGAGTGACATATCAAAAGACGCGTATTTTCGCGTAGATTACGATAAAAAAGTTTGCCTCTCTATCTCTAACCGTTAAGGAGAAAATCGCGTTTAAAGTTGCGAAATTTCCAAAAATGCTTAACTCCGAAAATTTGAAGCGCCGTAGCTCCTAAACGGTTATAGATAGGGATCCTGGTTTGCGCCGTTCGAAAGTACGCGTCGAGATCTTTCGAATGAGCACCGAAACTGTCGCGCTGCGACCACGCATAACCGAGATACGGAGATTCGGTCGAGAAATTTCGGTAAAATATAAAAGTCCGAAAATTACCGTTTTTATCATCCTATCCGGTAGATTTTTGCGCGCCGAACAAGAATTTTTTAGCACGCTTCGATATCTCTAACCGTTTAAGAGATACGGGCGTTTGACGTTTCGGGGCTTCGAAAAACGCGAAAAATCGACCCCGAAAACGACATCTTTCGACGTTTTCTCGTGTCGCGCGTTAACGACGCCGTTCGGACGGACGAATTAGACGGTTTCCGATAGAAAAATGTCCGCGGAATCGATTGCGACCGCTACGGACGTCCTATCTCTAACCGTTTAGCGGCTACGGCCCGTCAAAGTTGAAAGAGAGAGAAAAAAAATCCCAACTTTGAAGCGCCGTAGCGTCGGAACGCATTGAGCTAGGGCGTCCTTCTTTCGCCCGTTTAGAACCCCGTAGGGTCCTTACGACGCGCCGATAAGCGAACGTCTAACTCTTCCCGTTAACGCGCAGCAGAAACGTCGCATTTTTTTCTGACCAAAACGATGAAATTTTTTCGACCCGAAAAATCGAGGGTCGGAATTTCGGGGTTTTGACCCTACCGGAACGTGGCCATATATGGGTGTATTACGCCTGAGAAATTTCAGCCCCTAGCCCTAACCGTTTGGGAGATATGGACGTTTGAAAGTTGAGGGGTGCAAAACTCAACTTCTTAAAGGAGCTCCGAATGGGGTCGAGTGACATATCAAAAGACGCGTATTTTCGCGTAGATTACGATAAAAAAGTTTGCCTCTCTATCTCTAACCGTTAAGGAGAAAATCGCGTTTAAAGTTGCGAAATTTCCAAAAATGCTTAACTCCGAAACTTTGAAGCGCCGTAGCTCCTAAACGGTTATAGATAGGGGATCCTGGTTTACGCCGTTCGAAAGTACGCGTCGAGATCTTTCGAATGAGCACCGAACGGTCGCGCTGCGACCACGCATAACCGAGATACGGAGATTCGGTCGAGAAATTTCGGTAAAATATAAAAGTCCGAAAATTACCGTTTTTATCATCCTATCCGGTAGATTTTTGCGCGCCGATCAAGAATTTTTTAGCACGCTTCGATATCTCTAACCGTTTAAGAGATACGGGCGTTTGAAGTTTCGGGGCTTCGAAAAACGCGAAAATCGATCCCGAAAACGACATCTTTCGACGTTTTCTCGTGTCGCGCGTTAACGACGCCGTTCGGACGGACGAATTAGACGGTTTCCGATAGAAAAATGTCCGCGGGAATCGATTGCGACCGCTACGGACGTCCTATCTCTAACCGTTTAGCGGCTACGGCCCGTCAAAGTTGAAAGAGAGAGAAAAAATCCCAACTTTGAAGCGCTGTAGCGTCGGAACGCGTTGAGCTAGGGCGTCCTTCTTTCGCCTGTTTAGAACCCTCGTAGGGTCCTTACGACGCGCCGATAAGCGAACGTCTAACTCTTCCCGTCAACGCGCAGCAGAAACGTCGCATTTTTTCTGACCAAAACGATGAAATTTTTTCGACCCGAAAAATCGAGGGTCGGAATTTCGGGGTTTTGACCCTACCGGAACGTGGCCATATATGGGTGTATTACGCCTGAGAAATTTCAGCCCCTAGCTCCTAACCGTTTGGGAGATATGGACGTTTGAAAGTTGAGGGGGTGCAAAACTCAACTTCTTAAAGGAGCTCCGAATGGGGTCGAGTGACATATCAAAAGACGCGTATTTTCGCGTAGATTACGATAAAAAAAAGTTTGCCTCTCTATCTCTAACCGTTAAGGAGAAAATCGCGTTTAAAGTTGCGAAATTTCCAAAAATGCTTAACTCCGAAACTTTGAAGCGCCGTAGCTCCTAAACGGTTATAGATAGGGGATCCCGGTTTGCGCCGTTCGAAAGTAGCCGTCGAGATCTTTCGAATGAGCACCGAACGGTCGTGCTGCGACCACGCATAACCGAGATACGGAGATTCGGTCGAGAAATTTCGGTAAAATATAAAAGTCCGAAAATTACCGTTTTTATCATCCTATCCGGTAGATTTTTGCGCGCCGAACAAGAATTTTTTTAGCACGCTTCGATATCTCTAACCGTTTAAGAGATACGGGCGTTTGAAGTTTCGGGCTTCGAAAAACGCGAAAATCGACCCCGAAAACGACATCTTTCGACGTTTTCTCGTGTCGCGCGTTAACGACGCCGTTCGGACGGACGAATTAGACGGTTTCCGATAGAACAAATGTCCGCGGAATCGATTGCGACCGCTACGGACGTCCTATCTCTAACCGTTTAGCGGCTACGGCCCGTCAAAGTTGGAAAGAGAGAAAAAATCCCAACTTTGAAGCGCTGTAGCGTCGGAACGCGTTGAGCTAGGGCGTCCTTCTTTCGCCTGTTTAGAACCCTCGTAGGGTCCTTACGACGCGCCGATAAGCGAACGTCTAACTCTTCCCGTTAACGCGCAGCAGAAACGTCGCATTTTTTCTGACCAAAACGATGAAATTTTTTTCGACCCGAAAAATCGAGGGTCGGAATTTCGGGGTTTTGACCCTACCGGAACGTGGCCATATATGGGTGTATTACGCCTGAGAAATTTCAGCCCCTAGCCCTAACCGTTTGGGAGATATGGACGTTTGAAAGTTGAGGGGTGCAAAACTCAACTTCTTAAAGGAGCTCCGAATGGGGTCGAGTGACATATCAAAAGACGCGTATTTTCGCGTAGATTACGATAAAAAAGTTTGCCTCTCTATCTCTAACCGTTAAGGAGAAAATCGCGTTTAAAGTTGCGAAATTTCCAAAAATGCTTAACTCCGAAACTTTGAAGCGCCGTAGCTCCTAAACGGTTATAGATAGGGGATCCCGGTTTGCGCCGTTCGAAAGTACGCGTCGAGATCTTTCGAATGAGCACCGAACGGTCGCGCTGCGACCACGCATAACCGAGATACGGAGATTCGGTCGAGAAATTTCGGTAAAATATAAAAGTCCGAAAATTACCGTTTTTATCATCCTATCCGGTAGATTTTTGCGCGCCGAACAAGAATTTTTTAGCACGCTTCGATATCTCTAACCGTTTAAGAGATACGGGCGTTTGAAGTTTCGGGGCTTCGAAAAACGCGAAAATCGACCCGAAAACGACATCTTTCGACGTTTTCTCGTGTCGCGCGTTAACGACGCCGTTCGGACGGACGAATTAGACGGTTTCCGATAGAACAATGTCCGCGGAATCGATTGCGACCGCTACGGACGTCCTATCTCTAACCGTTTAGCGGCTACGGCCCGTCAAAGTTGAAAGAGAGAGAAAAAAAATCCCAACTTTGAAGCGCCGTAGCGTCGAAACGCGTTGAGCTAGGGCGTCCTTCTTTCGCCTGTTTAGAACCCTCGTAGGGGTCCTTACGACGCGCCGATAAGCGAACGTCTAACTCTTCCCGTTAACGCGCAGCAGAAACGTCGCATTTTTTTCTGACCAAAACGATGAAATTTTTTCGACCCGGAAAAATCGAGGGTCGGAATTTCGGGGTTTTGACCCTACCGGAACGTGGCCATATATGGGTGTATTACGCCTGAGAAATTTCAGCCCCTAGCCCTAACCGTTTGGGAGATATGGACGTTTGAAGGTTGAGGGTGCAAAACTCAACTTCTTAAAGGAGCTCCGAATGGGGTCGAGTGACATATCAAAAGACGCGTATTTTCGCGTAGATTACGATAAAAAAGTTTGCCTCTCTATCTCTAACCGTTAAGGAGAAAATCGCGTTTAAAGTTGCGAAATTTCCAAAAATGCTTAACTCCGAAACTTTGAAGCGCCGTAGCTCCTAAACGGTTATAGATAGGATCCTGGTTTGCGCCGTCCGAAAGTACGCGTCGAGATCTTTCGAATGAGCACCGAACGGTCGCGCTGCGACCACGCATAACCGAGATACGGAGATTCGGTCGAGAAATTTCGGTAAAATATAAAAGTCCGAAAATTACCGTTTTTATCATCCTATCCGGTAGATTTTTGCGCGCCGAACAAGAATTTTTTAGCACGCTTCGATATCTCTAACCGTTTAAGAGATACGGGCGTTTGACGTTTCGGGGCTTCGAAATACGCGAAAAAATCGACCCCGAAAACGACATCTTTCGACGTTTTCTCGTGTCGCGCGTTAACGACGCCGTTCGGACGGACGAATTAGACGGTTTCCGATAGAAAAATGTCCGCGGAATCGATTGCGACCGCTACGGACGTCCTATCTCTAACCGTTTAGCGGCTACGGCCCGTCAAAGTTGAAAGAGAGAGAAAAAAAATCCCAACTTTGAAGCGCCGTAGCGTCGGAACGCGTTGAGCTAGGGCGTCCTTCTTTCGCCCGTTTAGAACCCCCGTAGGGGTCTCCATGACGCGCCGATAAGCGAACGTCTAACTCTTCCCGTTAACGCGCAGCAGAAACGTCGCATTTTTTTCTGACCAAAACGATGAAATTTTTTCGACCCGAAAAATCGAGGGTCGGAATTTCGGGGTTTTGACCCTACCGGAACGTGGCCATATATGGGTGTATTACGCCTGAGAAATTTCAGCCCCCTAGCCCTAACCGTTTGGGAGATATGGACGTTTGAAAGTTGAGGTGCAAAACTCAACTTCTTAAAGGAGCTCCGAATGGGGTCGAGTGACATATCAAAAGACGCGTATTTTCGCGTAGATTACGATAAAAAAGTTTGCCTCTCTATCTCTAACCGTTAAGGAGAAAATCGCGTTTAAAGTTGCGAAATTTCCAAAAATGCTTAACTCCGAAACTTTGAAGCGCCGTAGCTCCTAAACGGTTATAGATAGGGATCCCGGTTTGCGCCGTTCGAAAGTACGCGTCGAGATCTTTCGAATGAGCACCGAACGGTCGCGCTGCGACCACGCATAACCGAGATACGGAGATTCGGTCGAGAAATTTCGGTAAAATATAAAAGTCCGAAAATTACCGTTTTTATCATCCTATCCGGTAGATTTTTGCGCGCCGATCAAGAATTTTTAGCACGCTTCGATATCTCTAACCGTTTAAGAGATAAGGGCGTTTTAAGTTTCGGGGCTTCGAAAAACGCGAAAAAATCGATCCCGAAAACGACATCTTTCGACGTTTTCTCGTGTCGCGCGTTAACGACGCCGTTCGGACGGACGAATTAGACGGTTTCCGATAGAAAAATGTCCGCGGAATCGATTGCGACCGCTACGGACGTCCTATCTCTAACCGTTTAGCGGCTACGGCCCGTCAAAGTTGAAAGAGAGAGAAAAAAAATCCCAACTTTGAAGCGCTGTAGCGTCGGAACGCGTTGAGCTAGGGCGTCCTTCTTTCGCCTGTTTAGAACCCTCGTAGGGGTCCTTACGACGCGCCGATAAGCGAACGTCTAACTCTTCCCGTTAACGCGCAGCAGAAACGTCGCATTTTTTTCTGACCAAAACGATGAAATTTTTTCGACCCGAAAAATCGAGGGTCGGAATTTCGGGGTTTTGACCCTACCGAGACGTGGCCATATATGGGTGTATTACGCCTGAGAAATTTCAGCCCCTAGCCCTAACCGTTTGGGAGATATGGACGTTTGAAAGTTGAGGGGTGCAAAACTCAACTTCTTAAAGGAGCTCCGAATGGGGTCGAGTGACATATCAAAAGACGCGTATTTTCGCGTAGATTACGATAAAAAAGTTTGCCTCTCTATCTCTAACCGTTAAGGAGAAAATCGCGTTTAAAGTTGCGAAATTTCCAAAAATGCTTAACTCCGAAACTTTGAAGCGCCGTAGCTCCTAAACGGTTATAGATAGGGGATCCTGGTTTGCGCCGTTCGAAAGTACGCGTCGAGATCTTTCGAATGAGCACCGAACGGTCGTGCTGCGACCACGCATAACCGAGATACGGAGATTCGGTCGAGAAATTTCGGTAAAATATAAAAGTCCGAAAATTACCGTTTTTATCATCCTATCCGGTAGATTTTTGCGCGCCGAACAAGAATTTTTTAGCACGCTTCGATATCTCTAACCGTTTAAGAGATACGGGCGTTTGAAGTTTCGGGGCTTCGAAAAACGCGAAAAATCGACCCGAAAACGACATCTTTCGACGTTTTCTCGTGTCGCGCGTTAACGACGCCTTTCGGACGGACGAATTAGACGGTTTCCGATAGAAAAATGTCCGCGGAATCGATAGCGACCGCTACGGACGTCCTATCTCTAACCGTTAAGCGGCTACGGCCCGTCAAAGTTGAAAGAGAGAAAAAATCCCAACTTTGAAGCGCTGTAGCGTCGGAACGCGTTGAGCTAGGGCGTCGCTTCTTTCGCCTGTTTAGAACCCTCGTAGGGTCCTTACGACGCGCCGATAAGCGAACGTCTAACTCTTCCTGTCAACGCGCAGCAGAAACGTCGCATTTTTTCTGACCAAAACGATGAAATTTTTTCGACCCGAAAAATCCCGAGGGTCGGAATTTCGGGGTTTTGACCCTACCGGAACGTGGCCATATATGGGTGTTTTACGCCTGAGAAATTTCAGCCCCCTAGCCCTAACCGTTTGGGAGATATGGACGTTTGAAAGTTGAGTGGGTGCAAAACTCAACTTCTTAAAGGAGCTCCGAATGGGGTCGAGTGACATATCAAAAGACGCGTATTTTCGCGTAGATTACGATAAAAAAAAGTTTGCCTCTCTATCTCTAACCGTTAAGGAGAAAATCGCGTTTAAAGTTGCGAAATATCCAAAAATGCTTAACTCCGAAACTTTGAAGCGCCGTAGCTCCTAAACGGTTATAGATAGGGGATCCCGGTTTGCGCCGTTCGAAAGTACGCGTCGAGATCTTTCGAATGAGCACCGAACGGTCGCGCTGCGACCACGCATAACCGAGATACGGAGATTCGGTCGAGAAATTTCGGTAAAATATAAAGTCCGAAAATTACCGTTTTATCATCCTATCCGGGTAGATTTTTGCGCGCCGAACAAGACTTTTTAGCACGCTTCGATATCTCTAACCGTTTAAGAGATACGGGCGTTTGAAGTTTCGGGGCTTCGAAAAAACGCGAAAAATCGACCCCGAAAACGACATCTTTCGACGTTTTCTCGTGTCGCGCGTTAACGACGCCGTTCGGACGGACGAATTAGACGGTTTCCGATAGAACAATGTCCGCGGAATCGATTGCAGACCGCTACGGACGTCCTATCTCTAACCGTTTAGCGGCTACGGCCCGTCAAAGTTGAAAGAGAGAGAAAAATCCCAACTTTGAAGCGCCGTAGCGTCGAAACGCGTTGAGCTAGGGCGTCCTTTCTTTCGCCTGTTTAGAACCCTCGTAGGGGTCCTTACGACGCGCCGATAAGCGAACGTCTAACTCTTCCCGTTAACGCGCAGCAGAAACGTCGCATTTTTTCTGACCAAAACGATGAAATTTTTCGACCCGAAAAATCGAGGGTCGGAATTTCGGGGTTTTGACCCTACCGGAACGTGGCCATATATGGGTGTATTACGCCTGAGAAATTTCAGCCCCTAGCCCTAACCGTTTGGGAGATATGGACGTTTGAAGGTTGAGGGTGCAAAACTCAACTTCTTAAAGGAGCTCCGAATGGGGTCGAGTGACATATCAAAAGACGCGTATTTTCGCGTAGATTACGATAAAAAAGTTTGCCTCTCTATCTCTAACCGTTAAGGAGAAAATCGCGTTTAAAGTTGCAGAAATTTCCAAAAATGCTTAACTCCGAAACTTTGAAGCGCCGTAGCTCCTAAACGGTTATAGATAGGGGATCCCGGTTTGCGCCGTTCGAAAGTACGCGTCGAGATCTTTCGAATGAGCACCGAACAGTCGCGCTGCGACCACGCATAACCGAGATACGGAGATTCGGTCGAGAAATTTCGGTAAAATATAAAAGTCCGAAAATTACCGTTTTTATCATCCTATCCGGTAGATTTTTGCGCGCCGAACAAGAATTTTTTAGCACGCTTCGATATCTCTAACCGTTTAAGAGATACGGGCGTTTGACGTTTCAGGGCTTCGAAAAAACGCGAAAAATCGACCCCGAAAACGACATCTTTCGACGTTTTCTCGTGTCGCGCGTTAACGACGCCGTTCGGACGGACGAATTAGACGGTTTCCGATAGAAAAATGTCCGCGGAATCGATTGCGACCGCTACGGACGTCCTATCTCTAACCGTTTAGCGGCTACGGCCCGTCAAAGTTGAAAGAGAGAGAAAAAAAATCCCAACTTTGAAGCGCCGTAGCGTCGGAACGCGTTGAGCTAGGGCGTCCTTCTTTCGCCTGTTTAGAACCCTCGTAGGGGTCCTTACGACGCGCCGATAAGCGAACGTCTAACTCTTCCCGTTAACGCGCAGCAGAAACGTCGCATTTTTCTGACCAAAACGATGAAATTTTTTCGACCCGAAAAATCGAGGGTCGGAATTTCGGGGTTTTGACCCTACCGGAACGTGGCCATATATGGGTGTATTACGCCTGAGAAATTTCAGCCCCCTAGCCCTAACCGTTTGGGAGATATGGACGTTTGAAAGTTGAGGGTGCAAAACTCAACTTCTTAAAGGAGCTCCGAATGGGGTCGAGTGACATATCAAAAGACGCGTATTTTCGCGTAGATTACGATAAAAAAGTTTGCCTCTCTATCTCTAACCGTTAAGGAGAAAATCGCGTTTAAAGTTGCGAAATTTCCAAAAATGCTTAACTCCGAAACTTTGAAGCGCCGTAGCTCCTAAACGGTTATAGATAGGGGATCCCGGTTTGCGCCGTTCGAAAGTACGCGTCGAGATCTTTCGAATGAGCACCGAACGGTCGCGCTGCGACCACGCATAACCGAGATACGGAGATTCGGTCGAGAAATTTCGGTAAAATATAAAAGTCCGAAAATTACCGTTTTTATCATCCTATCCGGTAGATTTTTGCGCGCCGAACAAGAATTTTTAGCACGCTTCGATATCTCTAACCGTTTAAGAGATACGGGCGTTTGAAGTTTCGGGGCTTCGAAAACGCGAAAAATCGACCCGAAAACGACATCTTTCGACGTTTTCTCGTGTCGCGCGTTAACGACGCCGTTCGGACGGACAGGTGGAGCGGTTT